>PVJA010001633.1:0-122028 GCA_004027025.1 Myocastor coypus | reverse complement strand
TGTCTTTTTGAGACAGGGTCTCACTATGCAGTTGAGGCTGGCCTTGAGCTCACTTTTGTAGCCCAGGCTGGTCTCGAACTCGCACTGATCCTCCTGCCTCTGCCTCCCAAGTGCTGGGATTACAGGCGTGCGCCACCACGCCCGGCTTTCTACTTTACTTTAAAATAGGTGAACTGATAGATGTATGGGGAAACTGATGGGAGAATAATAGCTCATGAATATATGGATGGATGAGTGCATGATGGATGGACGGATGGAGGGATGGATGGATGGATGGATTCGTGCATGGCCAGATGGATAATGGATGGACCATTTAATGAGGTTCTAGGTACTTCTTGCCATTATTCAGGGGACTAAGCAGTTAGGGTGAGTCACAGCCCCTTGTCAAATTAGTGAGGATCTTTATCTATAACAAGGATACTACCTCTCTCTAGCCTGTGGTCAATTTCCCATATCTTGAATAATTTGGCTATTTGAGATCAAGAACACTTCAGCAAAAGGCCTATGATAAACTGTCTTATTATTCCCAGTTTTTTTCCTCCACCTTATTTTAGAATGACACATCCGTGTGCACTGTCATGGGACTTTGTTGTCTGTCCTTTTAACAAAAATGTTAGGGCTTTACCATATGGTTTACTTTAGTCAGTGGAATGTTTTCAGGTATGAGGTGAGTGGAGGTTTTCAATGTGCTGGTGTGGTTTGATTTGTCATCTTGTACAATGTCACCTAGCAAAAGCTGTCACTAACCCTTGGAAAATGAGTGATATGCAAAGTACACCTCATCCCCAACCTAGTCAGAAGGCTAGACACCCACAGGCCTGAAGAGCACAAGAGAGCACAGGAGGTCCTGGGTGGTAGCTGCTGAGATCTACAGGCTGTGTGAGGCACAGCAAAAACTGCTGGCAATAGGTGAAGGCCCTGGGGGGCAAGCATCCTCGACAAGGGGTGGTGATACAGGAATCATGGAGAAGGGACAAGTCAGAAAGCAGGAAGGACAAGAAGCAAATGCCTGCACTCACCGGTCCTTGAAGAAGAAGATCTCACCACGAATCTGAGCGATGCCATCAAAGACAATGTCCTGTTTGCAGATTTCAGGAGTGACAGGTCCCAGTGTAGGTGTGGGGCCAGTTCCGGTATCAACGTCAGAGTCAGGAGAGGTCCCTAGGGGATGAGGGAGGCACACCTGGCTTAGATTCTCCCAGGTCCAGGGGTTCTCCCCACCTTCTTCCAGCATCAGATGCAACTGTCTTCTGGCATCAGTGTGAGCCCAGGCAGGTAAAGATACCTAGACTTGGAGGGTGGGGGACGAAGCTAGGGGAATGAGTTCCCATTTCATAGACAACAAAAGTGAGGCCAAGAAATGTTGAGGAACTTGGGCAAGTCTCAGACCCAAAGCCAAAGATTCATACCCTAACCCAAGCTCCGTCTGTTCTTTCTTTTTCTTTCTTTCTTTCTTTCTTTCTTTCTTTCTTTCTTTCTTTCTTTCTTTCTTTCTTTCTTTCTTTCTTTCCTTCTTCCTTTCTTTCTTTCTTTCTTTCATCATTTTGAGATGGGATCTTTCTATGCAGTTTAGGCTGGCCTTGAGCTCACTTTGTAGTCTAGTTTGGTCTTGAACTCATGATGATCCTCCTGCCTCACCTGTCCAAGTGCTAAGACTGCAGGTATGTGCCACTATGCCCAACAGTAGTAATTTTCTTTCTCTTTTTCTTTATCAGGAATTGAACTCACAACCTTACACTTGCCAGGAAGGCATTGTGCTGCTGGCTATATTCCTAACCTCCAAAGCTCAGTTATTAAGACCACTCAAGTTAGAGAGTTCAGGGGCCACTCATGTGACAAGGCTAGCTGAGTGTCCTGTTGGAGCACTGTTCTGACTCCTTTAGGACCGGGTTGCCACTCTGGCCTCCAGTGCTTATCCCTGGCAGTTAGAGCCTTGCTGGTTCCCACTACCTGCATGCACTGCCTGCAGGCTGCAGGACCCTGAGCTGAGGTTTACCGTAGAGCTCCTGAATGCCTTTGATGTCATCATGAGAGAGACGGAAATGCTTGGTGAAGGTGTAAATGGGCGCCATCAGGGCCCCAGGGTCCTCTGAGTGCTCCAGACCCATGGCATGGCCGAACTCGTGGGCTGCCACCAGGAACAGGCTGTACCCTGAGATCCACAGCAGGGAGAGGGGGTTGAAAGACAGAAAGATGAGACTGGAGTCAGGGACCCACCAGAGGAGACTTACAATGTCCCCAAGGGGGCTACCATCCCTGCACACAACACATAAGAACTTTCACTCATGTAGAATTAATGATCTGTGCCTACAGCCACCAAGAGGGGTCAGCCAAAGTCCTCCTGCCCCTTCCCAGTGCAGACAGTATGCATATTATAAAAGAGGAGTGCGAGAAACATCTGCAAATCTTTGCTGTTAAAGAGGATGGTTTTCTGCAAAACAAATAAGCTTATTTTGCCAACAAAATAAGTTTTGTTTTTATTAAAAAATTATTTTTCCTGGCCTTTTATATCTCTATAAGGACTGGGGTAAATCCCACTCCTCAGACCTCTCAAGAGGTAGCCAAGTGGGGAAGGACTGGCCTATAATCCTCCCAGTCCTGCCCTCAAGAAAGCAAAGGAAACCATGCCCTGGGGTTCAGTGCCCAGGCTCAGCTGGAGGCAGCCAGCAAGCCCTGCTGCAAGCCCTATTATAGGCTGAATGAAGTCCCCCAGAAGGTGTGCTTAAGTCTAACCCTAGGTACCTGTAAATGTGACTTATTTGGAAATAGTGTCTCTGCAGATGCAGTTAGAATGATGCCCCGCTGCAGTGCAGTGGGCCTTTAGGCTCAGGTGGCTCACATCCTCATAAGAGAGACTCAGAGTCAGGCACAGATGCAGCAACAAGGTTGTGTGCTGGAGGGCAGAGTGGAGCTGTGTAATCTTCACAGACAACGTGGCCTGACAGACGACTGGATTGTACACTCTGGACCTCCATTACTATCACAGAATCAGTTTCTTTTGTTTTAAGCCACCAGCTTATGGTCCTTTGTCAGAGCTGACTATGAAAAGTCCTATTCACCCCGCGGGAACTGCAAAAGCATTCAGGCAGATGGAGCTTCCCACTTGCAGGCAGAAGGCAGGGACAGAGCTCGTAAAGCCAGGAAATGTCCCAGCATTTCCTCTGGCCCTTCCAGAGGATAAGAAAAGCACCTCTGTCCAGTCTCTGGCACCTCCAAGTTCATCTCATTGTGAGATAAAAAGAAAAAGATAAAAGTAACATAAAGGGAGACTGACCTCGCCGTGGCAGGCCCTGGGCTAGCCCTTTCACCTATTACAGGGCGTCAGGGGCTTGAGGCCTAGAAAATGCATGGTGCCCATGGACCTCGCTCACCACACTGTCCACAGGAGGGTCATGGGCCATCTCCTATTCACTCACTCCAGCCCAAGTCCTGGAGACAGACAGGTGTCCTGCCAGGCTGTGTCCTCTGCACAGATGAAGGACTGTCACTCAATCTTGGCAAAGAATACAGCTAAGGGGGCAGAGAGAGTCTAGAGCTTCTGCTGCCTGCCCAGTTCCTGAAAGCATCTCTGCATTAGAATGGGAATCTGAGGAGGAACACTCCTCCAGGGCAGAGGACACTGTGCCTGGAACAACAGCAAAGTCTCTGCTTGAAGGAGTGTTTGAGTGGAAGAAGATCTGTAAACCAGGAGGGCTGGTTTCTATTGGGAAACAGGTACCAGAGTGGATGAGGTCCTATTCTGTCTTTTTGGGCAGGACTTTAGCAGGAATCCTGCTCTACCAGGGTTTTACAGACTTTCTTCCTGAGGAGCGGGTCTGGGCTTCCTGTAACCCTGTCAGTCACTACTATGCTAGGTAGGTATCTGAGGTCAATGTCTGGGCTTGAGGCAAGGTCTCCAGCCCAGGTACAAATGCCAGGGACTCATACCTTGGTCTGGGCAGAAGCCCCACTTGCGGTCATCGTCGTAGTTGGCCGTGGTGGCACACCATAACTTCCCATCACTGCGCCCAGCACTTGTGCAGCTCTCATGTTTGTTACCCAGGAAGGTGAAGGGGACAACACAGGGGGCACCTTCTGAGTTCCCACCAACAGTGGACATGGCTGCAGGGCGAGAGACATGAGTCAAGGCACACCAAGGGCTCTGAGGCTCTCACTAGGAAACAGAAGCATTACGCTGATGCTAACAACCCATATTTATGAAGTCCTCACTCGGCCCCATAGTTCAGGTCAAAAGCTCTACTCGTATCTCAACTCCTTGCCCACCAGCCATCTGCAGTGGGTATCACTGGCTGCACCTGTGGAGAAGTCATAAATGCAGACCCTAAAGTTTGCAGAATTAAGAACCTTGCCTGAGGAGATACCTAGGATGTGAGGTGAACCCAAGCCCATACAGCCAGGGTCCAGAGCTATCATCAGCCTCCCCTGCAGGGCTGAGGGTACAGAGCTGACAGTCCACCCACCCACCCACACCCCCACACACACACCTATAGAGCAACACCCTCAAGCAGGGGTCCTGGGGAGACCAAGCTCTGTGTATGGCTCTTAAAGCACACTTGGTGGAAGGGAGAAAGGTAGAAAGGAGGAGGAGGAAAAGAGAGTCCTTAGTGAAAAACAGATAGGAGACGCAGACTTAAAAAGGTATGGAGGAGAGAGCGAGGTCAGAGGGAGAGGCTGAGAGACGAGGGGTGCAGTCACTCACAGGGGGTGCTGAGTGAGCAGACCTGACCTTTAGGCTCAACTGGCTATTGGTGCCTCGCATTTGCCCCGATTTCTGTGCCCATGCTGCCAACTGTCAAAGACTCTGGTGGGCACCCCTATCTTTGGGAAAGGAAGTTGGGTGTGACTGGGTAGGTCCCTGTCACATAGAAGGATGAGACACCCACCCGTCTCGGGGCAGAAACCATACTTCTTGTCTCGGTCGTAGTCCTCAGTGGTGCCGCACCAGCGGTAGCCATCTGTGCGGCCCTCGGTGGTGCAGCTGTTGTAGGAGGTGCCCTGGAAGCGGAACGGGAACTTGCAGGGCTGTCCGTCGGCATTGCCACCCATGGTGAATAGGGCTGGGGGAGGGAGACGGGGAGGCCACTGAGAGAGAGACTGGGCACAGAGCCGGCCAGCTGCCCACCTGCCAGTTCATACCAGTGTAGTTGTTTCGTTAAAATATTAAAACCATCTCTATTTGTTGGTCCTGTGTACTCCCTGGGAGAAGCTCTCCAGTCCTGTCCCATCTGAGCCTTCCCCTGGGGCCTCATGGATAACAACCATGAAATAATCAACACTTGGCGTACAACAGGGGCTTCCAGAACCCTGCCCCAACATCAGGGTCAACATCCACTTTGCATGGTCAAGAAGTCCACCATGTAGATTGGTAACTACACCACTCATAGTAGACACATCAGTAAGAGTCCAACTGACATATGAGGAAACTGAGGCTGAGAGAAGGATAGTTCCAGAACAGTTCAGTCACATAAGTGAACGAAAGCTACAGCTGCAAACTACAAAATCCACTAATGTCAATGTCTGGAACACTCTCTGTGTCTCCACACACTTGCATGTGCAAGGGCGGAGAGAAAGCATCGCCTCCCCTCCAGCCTGGGGAACATTCCTGGATAAGCCTGCTGTGATCTCTGCAAGAGAGGTTGGAGGAAAGGAGGTGGGGGAGAAGGTTTCTTCATAACCCTGCTAAGATATACACCAGACCTCCCACTCCCAGGACAAGAGCCATAGAAGGGCTCTCCTGGCAGAAGCCAGGGAGAGACTGTGACTCAGGATCTGTGTCTCCTGACTTCTCTCCCTACTCCCCTGTCCCCTCACCCACCACCAAGCTACAAAATGGTGTGTCTCTGGAATTGCCAACTAGCAAAACCACAAGTGCGTAACAAAGACCATCTGTGCACAGTGGCGCCAGAGGTGACCTCACCAGCGGTTGTTAACTCCACCATAGCCAGAGCAGAGCACATTCCCTAACCTCTCCCCTCGGGACTCAGGGTCCCTATCCTTACTGCTTCACCTTCCCCAAACAAGAGCCCTTGTCCTGGGATGGAGAAGCAATGGAACCCACAGAAAAGGCCACATGTAACCAGTGACCTTGGCGGCTTGAGAATTAGGAAAGACAAAGTGTTAACTTCAGTAGAGGCCAGCTCCCCCACCCCACCTCTGGCCTTCCATCAGCTGAATTTCTACCACTCAGGAAGCCCCTGACTCCTCCTAGATATCTCCCCCACACCTAGGAAAGCAACAAGCAGACACTGACTCAGAAGTCAGGAGGGGCTGAGTAACAAGAACCACAAGACCCAAGCATGTGCGCATTGTGCATACTTGCACCTGGCTGAACACCAAGAAGATGGAAATGTCCCATGCAGGGAGAAACCCTTCTGGACTTGTGCAACACAGCTGCTTCTATTATCAAGGCATCCAGTTCCATCTGAGGTACTGACTCATAAAAGGGTTAATGCCACCTGATTCTTTGATGGGAAATGAGGATAAAACAGTACTTTTATTTCAAAACTTCTGAGGTACTCAGAGTCAATGGCTTAAAGTGTTATGTAATACAAAGTTTAGCTTTGGTACTGAAAATAAACAGGAAGACAATTAGCAAGCCCTTTGCTTCTCTCCTTCTGTCATGAAGGTTGGTGTCCAGGGTTGGTTGCTGTGGGGTCAGAGAGATTTCAAGAACACATGTAATTATGCCTAAGCTGATGGACAGCTTTAGGGTGTACAGACTGAAAAATCTCTACCAGATAGGAAGGAGGAAGTGTTCACAGAAGGATTTTAGATTTTTTTTTCATTGACCCCCAAATTTCCAGCATTTTTAATCTCTAGAATCATAAATATGATAACGATTGATATGAAGTCTGACTATTTTGCTAGGTTTTCCAATTGTGAAGGATGTCAAGAAAGTTCTGGGGCTGGAGATATAGCTCAGCAGTATAAGCATCTGCCTGGCAAGCAGAGGTCCCAAGTTGGATATGTGGTACCACATATACACACACGCACACACACCCACACACTTGCACACACAGAATGCTTTAAGAAGGTGTATATGTCATATAAGTGTATATGTCCTATGAGTGTATATGTCATACCCTTATACATCTTCAATCTTTTGCTCCTAGATGGCTTCAAAATCCGAAGTGTGCACACACAGACACACACCATACTGAGTCAATCTTAATGCCCATGTCAAGATACAAAGACGAGACACAAGCTAGATAATGTGTACAGATAGAAAGTAGAGTCCAAGCCGGGTGTGGTGGCGCATACCTATAATCCCAGCATTTGGGAGGCTGAGGCAGGAGGATCAGTTCGATTTTCAAGACCAGCCTGCACTACAAAAGTGATCTCAAGGCTAGTCTGGACTGCATAGCGAGACCCTATCTCAAAAAGACCCCCCCGCAAAAAAAAATAGAGTCCAGGAGAAACAGATGGTACAGCTCCTGTGTGTGCACGCGTGCATGTATGTGCGCACACATGCGCACGTGTATGCGCACACACACACACACACACTGTCAACAAAGGACCATGTGACAGTGGTTGCATATGATGGCAATTCCATAAAATTATATCACCTAGTGACAAAAAGTGGACCTTGATCTGTATAAGTAATTTCAGGATGGTCACCCTTGCCTAGCTGCACATTTCTCAGAATGTAGTCCCATCATCAAGCCAATGAAGCTGTCAGGGTACAGAGAAGAGAGATGCAGAGATGGCCGGAGCCAGGACGGTTAGACCCCCATGAGGAGTTGTGGAGGATCATGGCTGACTAGCCCGCCAGGTGCATAGCAGGGACCTCCAGAAGGCTACAGGCTGTGGGGAGATGCTTACCTTCATGGGGGCAAAAGCCGTACTTGCCATCCTTCTCGAAGTTGTAGGTGGTGGAGCACCACAGGAAACCATCACTGCGACCTGCGTCTGTGCAGCTGGTGTACTCGCGGCCATTGAAGAGGAAAGGGAACTTGCAGTACTCCCCATCTGCGTTCCCATACTTCACACGGACCACTGAGGTGAGATGGGGCATGGGGTATGGTGTTGAAAGCCTTTCTTTGGAGACTAGGATTCAGGCTCCCAGAGCTATGTTTTCCCTTCCCCTCCCACTGCCCCTATCCCATCAGAGCAGATAGAAGGGCCCAAGGTCACCAGAGAAGCCATGGTCCTTGCTGCCAGGAGACGAGGAGACACGCAGAGCACAATCTTACCTTGTCCTTCGCCCAGGGTCCACAGCTCATCGTCATCAAAGTGAGAGTCTCCCCCAACCCCAGGACCTGGAGCGAAGGCATGAGCCAGGAGCCCATCCTTCCCATCGAACGGGTATCCATCACCATGCTCTGAAAAGCCACACAAGGAATCAGTTTCCAATCACTTTCTTGGACCCCAAGATCCATCCACACCTAACCCATCCAACTCCTGCCCACGTCCCCCATCCCACTAGGGTAATCAGGTGCTGGAAATACGAAGATTCAATAGAGACTTTTCCAACTTGATTTTGACCATCCTGTGGTCTATACTACTCCACCAGATCTACATGGCTGCCTTGTCTGTACCTCTACCTTTACAGTCTATACCATTGTTGCTATATCTACTCACATGCCTACAATGCCTACAGTGCCACCCCAGTCCCCGTCACTTACCCTCATGTCCCTAATGTCTATACCACCTACCTTCTGGTCAACACTGCCCTCTTATCTACATCCAGTCATAAGGTCAAATTATGGTCAATATCCACTCTAATCCTGCCTACTACTAGCGTCCACTCATCAACCCAAGAGTCTACACAGCTCCTGCTCCCTAACTCTGTAGCCACATCACTGTGTCATTCAGCTTTACATCACCTTTCTTCTTATCCGTGCTGCTACCAGTGTTCACACCGCCAATTTGAATGGTGGGTAGCCTTGACCCTCCGTTCCATTCAGGTCTACCTTGCGCTACCATGTCCAAGCTACTTTCAGTCTATAACCCCTCTGTGTCAGCAAGCACTACTGAACAGAACTTTCCAGGATGTTACAGACACTCTTTGTGCTGCATATGGCCCCTTGAGCATTTGGAATGTGGCTAGTGTGACTGACACATTGAATTTAAATTTTAAAAAGAGTATGCTAATTTAAATTAAATAGATGTACATACCTAATGGCTACCATTGGGGCTCTACAGTTGGATACCTACTGCAGGTTTTTACTGTCCACAGGTCACACCATGTCCTCTCTTATATCCTGTCTATCTATATGGCTCTCCAGTGCCTATGCCGTATTGTGCTGCCCCTATGCAGACCATCTCCAATGTCTACAGCCCATGATCTACACACACTCTGTACTCCTCTAATGTCCAAATAAATCCTTTGCTTCTACATTTCCACTGCAAACTGTCACCAGCCTGTTCACTCCCTACCCCAGCGGCCAAAGTTGATCATAATGTCAGCTTCTCCATCATGGATTCGAGAAAACCGCAGTGGTGTTACATCACTCCAGACTCGGAAGGCTCGCGCGAAGGCGTCGTCCACTGTCTCGGGGTCCAGGTCAGGTGTGTAGCCGAGGATCCTGAAAATGGAAGAAGTGTACACATATGTGCAGTGTGTGCAAGCATATACATGTGGCCAGCAGCATGTGAATGTGTGCATAAGCACAAGAGCAGTCCACAAACATGAACGCATCCACGTGTGTATGTAGGAACGTGTGCAGAGGAGCACACCTGTGCAGGAACATGTGTGCACATACTGAGTGAGCTCACTAGGACAGCAGCCTCTCCAGAAGACCCTGGGACACTGGGGATGACAGATTGACCAACACCTTCAGGTTCCATCATAAGAGTTTCATATCTGTCTTTGTGAGGGCTAAAGGTCAGCAAGGACATGAAGACTGCCTTATGGGACACAGGGAAAAGACTTCAGCCCTGGAATCCAGGACCAGCCCCACAAAGTACAGCCTCTCATCTAGTTAACAAGCAATGAAAACAACTCAGTAAAACAAAACCTCAGTTGTAGCCAATCATCAAGCTTCCTCTGCTGCCCCAAAGACACATTGATGATAATAATAATGTTGGTGATGACCAATTCTTATGACACTCGTGCCATGCTCCAGACACTGGAAGCCCATCACTCCCCAGTAAGGCAGGAAGAAAGGTATTTTCAGTCTAGTAGATGGAGCACAGTGCTCAAAAAACTGAAAGGCACAAAGGCCAATGCATCATGGCTAGTGAGAATGAGGCTTGAATCCCAGTCTCTCTGAATTCATTTACCAAGAACTCTGTATTCAAACTCCCCAGGACACCCAGCCCTCCCTACTGACATGGGTCCCCTTGCATAGGGAGAAGATGATGCAAGCAAACTCGGTGTCCCTTAGCCCAGTGGCCCTGCCTCCCCTGGCCCGTCCCTGGCACCTGTATGTGATCTGGTTCTTGTCCCACTTGGGCTTGCGGGGGAAGAAGTTGTAGTTGGCTACATCTGGGTTGCCGCAGCGGGGCTTCCGCATGGTCTCGATGGTGTTCTGGTCAAGTTCACCTGTCTGGGGCAGCCCAAAGAACTTCTGCATCTTCTTGAGGGTGTCTTTCAGCACAAACAGGTTGCAGCTATCCTTGGGGCAGCCATAGAAGGTGTTCAGGTATTGCTGGAGGGAGAGAGCAGCCGAGACAGGGAGCCACGTCAAGATAGCAGCACATTCACCACTGGCCTGCAGCTACAGCTCTCCAGCCCAGGCCCTGCTCCAGAACGGACAGTATCCAGAGCCCTTGAGCAATGATTCTGAGCCAGCTCTGCCACACAGCTATAGGAAGCATGCGACCTTATTGGTGTGCCAGGTGCTTACTATATGTGCTAGCTCTGAAACCAGTCTGTATTAATACATTTAGTACTCACAGCAACCCTTTAATGGAGACATGATTACCCTCATCACACAGAAGAAAACAAAGCACAGAGAAAGCAAGCAACTCCCGTAAGATCACACAGCACGCAGCTAGCGGGCTGGATTTGGGACCAAGCAATCTGGCTCCAGAGCCCACGGTGGAACCACACATGCTCCCTGTCTCTTCCTTAGCTCCATCATTCCATTGGGCTACCCAACAGCTAGTGACTTAGGGCTGGCTTTTCTCCTTTGTTACTTATATAGAAATCTGATCACTTTGTAGATAGGCTCTGGCAGAAAACAGAACCCTGTTTCAAAATCTGAGTCTGCTACTTTCAAGAATAAAATGATCCTTTCCTTCTAGGGTTCTTGCCTCAATTGAAGCCAAAATTCAAATGGTCCCTGAAGAGATTTGGGGATTGACCCATTCACTAATTTATTTAATGAAAGTATTTTGATACTTTCCACATGCCAATTCTGGTGCAATTTCTGGGGATAAACTGGTGAACAAGGCTCACACTTCCAGTCTCCATGGTTCAAACTACAGTGCAGGAAGGCAATGGATCACAAATGCAAAACTAGACAAGGACTGATGCTCTGCTGGAATGGCAAAGGGTGCCAGGAACTCTGGTGACAGTGGCTCTAAACTCACTGGGGTGGTATGGGTGAGGAAAAAGAGGGTATAACAGTAATACAGTGAACACAACGGCGAATGCTTACTGAGTGCTTATCAGGCCAGGTGCCCTTCCAGGTGTCCAAGCTTACTTCTCTAACCCTGAGGCAGGTGCTATTGTTGCCCTCAATTTGCAAATAAAGAAACTGGAATTCTAGAAGTAAATCCACTGCCCATGATTAGCAGTTGTTCAGTGCATTCCTTAATTTGATTCCTTTCTTCTTATACTTATTTGTTTTTAACGGTACTGAGAATTATGGGACTAGCACTGAGCTACATCTTGAGCCCTTGTTTCAATAGTATTTATCATGAGATCGGGTCTCACTAAGCTGGTATGTTCTCAAGGCTGGATTCTAACATGCTATCTTCCTGCCTCAGCCTTCCAGAGGGCTAGACTGCAGGTGTGCACCTACGTACCCGGCGCAGGCTCTCTTCTTAGAGTCCCGTAGTCTTGCTCTGCCCTACATGGACTTCTGCTGGCTGTAGAAGGATTGGGGACCCATACAATTTGTTTACACCCTAAAATTCTGCTTTTATCACTAACCAAAAGGAACATCATTATGCCAGCCAGTGCCGGGCCCTAAAACTTCAGTAAATCCCTTCACCCAGGTATACTAAAGGGACAGAAGTGACGAAAGTGCTGGAGAAGGAGGACTGGGTCACACCATGAGAGAGTCACCAGGGTGACCCGGAGACACAAGGTTCCTGTTGTACACAGGTTGGCAAGCAGGCTGCTGGACGAAGGGGCACCTCTGGGCCGGCTGAGTGAGCTAGGGGACAGATGTCCTGTGCTTGTTGCATAATCCACAGCCCAGATATTTGCAGGGTGAGGGGCAACGCCTGCAGCTGCCAACTGCTAGGCCCACTTATGTAACGCTGCGCCCAAGGTGTCCCAGGAGCCAGGGCCACACTCATTCTCAAAACATCTGAGGCTGGTGGAGCCTGCCAGGAGGGTGGGCTCGCTGGCCGCCTCTGGACCTCAGCCGCTTAGTCCGTGCCCCAGGTGGCCAGATCCTGCAGCCCGGGCCTGGCCCTCTGTGTGGCTGCCCTCTTGGTCAGTCCTTCCCTGTGGTCTTCTGACCTACTGCCCAGGCTCGAGGAAATGTTGTAAGGCTCAATCTTTGACCCTCCAGGCCAATTTAAAGCCAACTTGTAGGTAAAGACAGTAGGGAAAGCTATCTCTACTTCCTTACTGCCCCTATTATCAGCCAAAGTTCCTCCGGAGATGTTTGCCTAAGGCCCTCTCCAAATGTGTGTGGAGACTCCAGAAGCTTGCCAGGCCCTCTCTGGCCACCCTTGTCTGTGCAAAAGTTCATCCAAGTCAGAAGCCAAAGTCTTCCTTTCCCAAAGTTCCTCACTAGCAGCAGAGACCCCTTGAGCTGCCCGCCAAAGGCCTTACCAAGACGCTGGCAGAAAAACATCTGCGAGCTGTCCAGATGCGTCCCGAAGTCCTTTACAAAGCCTGCCCCCTTACTAAGTCCTCCAGATGCTGCACGAAGTCCAGGTTATTTACAAAAGAAACCCTTCCCAGATGCTCACAAAGAACCTCAGCAGCTCTGATGTGTCCAAGGGCGGACAAGCTGTCTGCCAAAGGCCTTCTCCACTTCCCAAGGACCCGCTCCATTTACAAAAGACACCCTCTCTCCCAGCGCCCCCCTGCCCCGCTTGCTAGACTCCCTGGTCTGTTTACTGAGACCCCCACCTCGCCGGTTTCGAGGTGAAGAGGGGCCAGCATCCTTAGCCTCACAAGTTTATCTCAACCTGGCTCCTGGAGGCCAGCACAGCAACTCACCACAGCCAGTTCTTTGTCCGTTTTGGGAGCCACATCCCCGGGGAACTTGATGATGGGTGAAGGCGCGGCGGCAGCGCGGAGCAACAGGCAGCTGAGGAGGCAGAGCGCTCGCAGCGGGCCGGCCAGGGCGCCCTCGAGCCTTCGCGCCCTCATCCTAGCGCTCCCGAGCCGCGCGTGGCCCGGGGTCCTGGCTCGGTGCTGGTGGCTGCTCCTGCCTGGCGCCTGCTCCACGCTCCGCGCCGAGTCCCGAGGGACTGTCTGTGGGATCGGCCGGGCTCCGCGTGGCTCAGCGGCTCATGGTCTGGTCGCCTTGTCCTAGTCGCGCCGCCAAGTGTTTTCGCGGGTCTGGCAACCCCTTTGTATAGTTAGAGCCCTGATCGCAGCTCTGACCACCGCCAGGAAGCAACGGAAACAAGGGAGGGCAGCCCCAGATGTGGCCGGCTGGGCTGGGAGGGCTCTGGCAGCGAGGGGCGGGAGGGGGCGCACTGGGGCCCGCCCCCCTGCACCCTACCCCCACTGGCCCTCCTCCTTTCTCCTCTTCAGAGGAGAAAAGCCCCAGGCTTTTAGCTACTTAAAGCCTGCGTGTTTACAGATGTGTGGTCCTTGACCCAAGCCTCTAGTCCTGGCACACAGCTGGGGACTCAGCTGAAACGTCTGGTGAGCTCTGTCACCAAAGGCCCTTGGTATCCGGAGGTTTAGAGATGCCAGGGGCCAGAACACCCTGCACTCTCTGGGTAGCGTGTAGGGTTGGGTGGTGTGGCCAGTCATGATAAGAAGCGCCCGTGGGTGGTCCCAGATGGAGATGGAGACTGAGACGGAGCCCGGCAGATGAGAGGGCACAGAAGGAAAGAGAAAGATACAAGCAAGGTGGAGAGGCCCCTAGGCACCTTTCTTCCCTCTCTCCTCCTTTCCCTCTTCTTCCTTCCTTGCTTCCTTCTGGAAGTCTCCTGTCTACATCTCACCAGGCCTGGTGCTGCTGCGGACGCTGGATGCGCTGTGTCCAGCATGGCACCCACGCTGCGCCCTTCTCCTGAGGAATGGCCCCTCCCACTTTGCAAAAGACAGTTAAATAAGTGATGCCCTGCGCTGGGGAACTCCCACAAGCTGTGCGAGTCCTTGATCTAAAGCCCTAACTTGCCTCCGACAGCCAGAGCAGAAGCGACTTCTGTACATGTTCCTGGAGAGCTGAGGGGTCCCGGGTGGGGTGCCGCTTCCAGCAAGATTCTCTGGAGGAGGGAGTTTCCTCCACTTGAAAAGCTAGAGGAGATGGTTGGACAAGCTCAACAGGACTGGCCTGGTGTGGGAGCAGAAGGGACAGGTTTGAGGGATGAGCAGGGGGCAGAGAGGGTCAGCAGTGCCCTGCAGGTGTGGGGGGATTCTGCTGAGGAGTCCTGTACACAGGCAACCAATGGCCTCTGCAGCTGGGGCTCAGCAGCCTGCTGACAAGTACAGGCTTGCCTGGAGGGCTGCTGGAGCTGGCCCCAGAGGGGCCTCTGGGAGGGGCGGGCAGGCCGTCAGGAGGGAGCAGGAGTGATCTGGCCTGTTCCCGAGAGAAGCCTTGGCTGTTTTTGGAGGGCAAGGAGGAAGTCAGCTGGGGAGGGGGTTGCCTCTTTTGGTCCGCCCTGGTTGGCTCACGTCCATGTCCTGTGGATAGCCAGGGAGCCAAGTTGGAAAGCCAAGAGCAGGGAGTGAAAATGGAAAAAGTTGTCTCACTACAGTGGGGTTTGAAAACTCGTGGCCTGTGGGCTGAATCCAGCCTGAACAGCATTTTGAAATTTGGGAAACTTTATGTAAAAATCAGACTTTCTGGTTTTCTTTTAACAACACCCCCCACCCCCATCTGGCAGCACTGTATGCCAGTTTCCATATGGTGGCTGACAGCTGGAGCTCAGGGGTGGCTTCGCTTCTGTCCCGAGGCACAGGTTCTGGTGTGCCACAGTCCCCACCACTCTCCACTGTCTTCCTGCTGACTCACTTCTCTCCGTTTCAGCCATTTACATCACTTGCCCAGCTTGGGTTTTAGCCTTTTCCAAAAACCTGTCCTAAGACGTGAGACGACCCTGACCCAGTAGGCGGCCTAGGCGGCAGCTCTCCTGACCTCAGCAGTTTGGGCTTTGCAAGGACACTAGTGTCCAGGTGAAGGTGCTTGGTGCCCACTGAGAGCTGGCATCAGCAGTGGCAGTGAGAAGCCCAGGATTAGGCCAGCATGTTGAGCCCAGACCTGGGGGACAGATAAAATACACTGTCAGGCCGCCTCCCCCCTGGGGAGCCCTCCTCCCCCTGCCTGGTAACCTGGTACTCCCTGTTGATATGACAAAGTCACCGGAGGAGAGTAGCAGGCTCACTGTCAATGACTTTGTATGTGACAATCAAACTCTTGCAGAACACATTTTGAGATGCGGGGCTCTATCTGCTGCTACAACATCCTTTAGCCAATCCTAATGCAGATGTACAAGGCTATGACGGGAAAGAGCTGTGACCCCTAGCAGGACATGTCCAAGCCCTATCCCCATGTATGTGTTCTTCTGTGCAAACACATACATGGGGATAGGGCTTGGACATCTGCCTGGTGTCTGATCCTTCTCTTGAGGAGACACAGGGACAACTCCCTGTGCACTCCTAGAGGCAAAGGCTACCAAGAGGCAGCTGCAGGGGAAGGAGAGCTGGTTACCACCAGCAGCTGTTCCTAAGCCTTCACGGGGACCCCAGCCATGCAGGCTTCTTAATTTTTGGAGGGTGCAGTGGGGTTTAGTGATGGCGTGCAATGGCAGTGAGCCAGCGCTCCCAAAGTCCCTCAGCTACTAGGGGGCCTGGGATGGAAGCTGTGTGTGTGTGGCAGGGGGAGATTCTCACTGCCGGGGCTAAGTAGGGCAGTGACTTCTATAGCTTGGCCTCTCCATCCCTCTGGTCTCGTGGGCTGTGGGGGGGGGTACTTACTGCTTAAAGGCCATGTGGACCATGAGGTCCACCACCCCATTGCTATAGCCAAACTAATTGTTATACCAGGAAATGAGCTTGACAAAGTAGTCATTCAGGGCAATGCCAGCCCCAGCATCAAAGGTGGAAGAGTGGGTATCACTGTTGAAGTTGCAAGACACAGCTTGGTCCTCAGTGTAACCCAGGATGCCTTGAGGGGACCAGCAAACGCCTGCCTCACCACCCTCTAGATATCACCGTAGTTGGCTATTTTCTAAGCAGCAGGTCAGATCCACCACTGACACGTTGGTGTGGGCACAGAAGGCCGTGTCTGTGAGCTTCCCTTTCAGCTCTGGGATGACCTTGGCCTTGGCAGGGTCAGGGTATGCAGGGACGATGTTCTGGGCAGCCCTGCGGCCATCACGCCACAGCTTCCCTGAGGGGCCGTCCACAGCCTTCTGGATGGCAGTGATGGCGTGCACTGTGGTCATAAGTCCCTCCACGATGCCAAAGTTGTCACAGATGGCCTTGGCCAGTGGAGCTAAGCAGTTGGTGGTACAGGAAGCGTTGCTGACCATCTTGAGGGAGTTGTCGTATTTCTCATGATTCACACCGCTCACAAACATGGAGGCATTCGCAGAAGGGGCAGAGATGTTGATGACCCTCTTGGCACCACCCTTCAGGTGAGCCCCGGCCTTCTCCATGGTGGCAAAGACACCGTTAGAGTCCATCACGTACTCCGCACCAGCATCGCCCCACTTGATGTTGGTGGGATCTCTCTCTCTCTCTTGGAAGAAGGTGATGGCCTTTCTGTTGATGGCGAGCTTCCCATTGTCACAGTGCCATGGAACTTGCTGTGGGTGGAATCATACTAGACCATGTAGTTGAGCTCAGTGAAGGGGTCACTGGTAGCCACAACACCCACCTTGCCAGAGTTAAAAGCAGCCCTGCTGACCAGGTGTCCAGTACAGCAAAATGCATTCACTCCGACCTTCAGCATCTTGTCTGGATCGCTGCTGGCTGCACAGGAAGAATGGCCATCGGTGGGCATGCAGGAGCAGACAGCCCAGACTTCTTAATTTTGAACTTTGAAAAACCACATTTGATTTTCTTGAAGCTGCATAGTCTGTAAGCTTTCTCACAGCAGTCCAAGGAAACGGCCGGGGAAGGGCTGCAGGAGGAAGGTGTGGGGCAGGGCCCCTGCGTTCGTCCTGAAATTCTAATTATCTTTTATTTTTTCTTATACTTACCCATTAGCTGATAATTGATTTTTATACTTGAGACGGAAGCCATTGCCTTTACCTTCTCAGCCCTTTCCCTCTTTTAAAACATTCTCACCAAGCCGTTGAATTTTCCAGGCTGCACTCGGACTTGCACTGTTCCCCCTCAGCCTCCCACAGGGCTAGAACTGCATCCTTATGCCCGGCTTCAGAGATCCTTAGATGAACAGTGGTCCAGGTAGTGGGGCACAACACTAGGGGACAATTCTCACGGCTAGATGCCCAGGTCAGAGGCCGGATTCTGCAGCGCTGGGGGTAGGGGGAGGCAAACGGTCCAAAGCTGGTCACCTGCTGCCTTCAGGGACTGATCAGAGGGAGGCAGCAGCGGTGACAGCAGTGATGTCGATGAGGAGATTGCTTGGTATAGCCACGCTGGAAATAAACAGGGCGACCGGTGTGCTGAGCCCTGTCTCTGGGGCACGGACAAGAACTTCAGGGTTACATAGGGGCAGGATAGAAGCAGGGGAAGGGGGCTTCCAAGAAGAATGCGGGGTTTCCCAGCCTCGAACAGGACCTCAGACCTGGATCTGTGGAGTCCTCCTAGCGCTGGGACAGCTGTCCTTGCTGAGAGGGCACTAATGCTGCTCTGATTTGGGGTGGGATGCAGCCTTGGTGCTACCACAAAGTGTGAGCCAGCAGGGCTTCTGCTCCCGGAATCTGGGATCGGCTGGGAAGCCCTTGTCCAGGGATCAGAGGTGCAGTGGAGCTAGTAAGGCCAGTAGCTGAGTCCTCTCCCAAAATGACAGTGCAAAGCCCAAGCGTGAGAGGGCAGGGCGTTTGGGGAGGTGTGGGCCACACGCCTCGTGGGGCTGGCTTCCCAAGACGCTTCCTCTCTCGGTTGCTCCTTTTTTTTTTACCCACTTGGGGAATCACCTTCAGCCAACTCCAGGACTGTGGGGTTCAGTGGATATCATCCACTTCCTGGATGATACACTTGGGGACTTCTTTGAAGTGTGTGGGGTGCACCTGTGTGTTTTGGCTGGACATGAAGTTGCTGGCCTAGACAAGAGGTGATCTTGGCAGTTAGGTCACTAGGTAGTGCAGACCCATAAAACAGAGAGAGAGAGAGAGAGGAAAAGCAGGGAGAGGGAGAGCGGGGAGACAGGGAGAGAGGCAGAGACAGAGACGGAGAGAGACAGAGGACAGGGAGAGGCGGTGGGGGGGAGAAATAGAGGGATAGAGGCAGAGAGAGGGGGAAAGAGAAAAAGGAGAGATAGAGACAAAAAAAGACAGAGGGAGAGACACAAAGGTGGGATAAGGAGAGAGACAGATAGACCAGGACCATGGCCCCAGCCCTGCCCTGAGCTAAAGGAACCAGAGCTTTTAGGACGTGACCTGACAAACCCTCTTATTCAACTTTAGGTTTTGTTTTTGCTTCAGCTTCTTTGGATTGAGTTTCTATCTCATGACCCCAGCAGCCTCTACTGAGGCAGCCAGGAGCCTTGAGAACAGGCCTCAGTGAAACCCACTTGGGGTCCCTGTCCTCCCTCATTTCTGTCTCTGCCCCTTGGTCCCAGAGGCTCAGGAATGCCAGGCCGCACAGCTTCACAGGAGTAGCACAGGGCTTCCCCCAGGACCAGGGAATAGTAAGTGGGTGTACGTTTCCAGCCTGGAGCCCCACCCAGGGCCAAGCGTTCCAACATGCTGCAAGCTCTGTAACAATCAGGAGCCCAGGCAAAAGAAGACATCCAACCCTTCCTCCCAGAAAAGCATAACTTGAGCACAGCTTCCTGACCAAGTGGTTGATCCCAAAGTGTGCGAGTGGTGCTCAGGGGAGGCTGAGGGGCCAGAGGCATGAGACCAGCACATCTCTGGCCCAGGAGAGACAGACACTATGGTCGAAAAGGAGAGGGAACCTCACAGAGCAGGGGCTTGGCACGAAGTTGCCAGGGAAGGTGACTTCAGTGTGCTCCAGTCTCTTCCTGGGCTCCCATGGGCTACATCCCCAGCAGCAGGGGCCCAGGGGCCATCTGGCCAGGCAGTGTGAGGGCAGGGCAGGTGTCTCGGTTACTTTCCTCATTGCTGTGACCAAAACCCCAGCATTCACAGTTTAAATAAAGAGAGGCTTATACTGGCTCACAGTTTATGGAGGTTTCAGTTTGCAGTCTGCTGACTCCAAGGCAGGGTGGTGGGGCAGGCAGACGGGCAGGCAGAGGAAAAGCTCCCACATGGCATGGCGGTGGAGCCAGGGCAAGAGAGACATCCAGGAAGGAACGAGGAGAGGAGTCCCCTGGGGCCACATCCCAGTGACTGTAGGGATCCATAAATGTAGAGATCCGATGTTCTTACTTGAAAGGTTCAACCCCAGGGAGACACGGCAGCAGGAATGAGAATGCTAGGCAAGATGAAAAGCTGGGCTAGGTGGTCGTCTATCTGCCCGATGGGCGAGACTAACTCAGCGCACACAGAAACAATCCTTTATTTATACTTCCACAAAGTTTGCATCCCATGACACAAGGCTACCCAGCAACCAATAGCTGGCCTGAACCAGACAGGATGTTTTTCTCAACAGGATGTTTTTCTCAGCACTGGGGTAGCTTTCTGCTCCAGGCAGGGAGGCCCAGTCCCACCTACAGGCACTTGATCAAATTCCTAGCTTCCTGAGGCTCCCAACAAGTGACCACCTCCTCCCACCAGGCCCCACCTCCTCCCACTAGGCCCCCCTTCTTCCACCAGGCCCCACCTCCCAATATCACAGTTAGCTCTAAAATCATTAATGGACTCATCCACTGATAAATATCATGCTGCCCTGACCCCATCACTCCCAAAAGTCCTACCTAGGAGCCCATGAGGTTTTGAGGAACTCTTCTTATAAGCCTTAGCAGCAGGGTAGGCCAGAGAGTGAGACAGAGTGCTCTAAAGGACTCCAGGACTCTAGGGACTCTTCTCCCAGAACAGCTTCCCTAGCTCTCTACAGCAGCTACCCTGCCCTTCTTGCCCATTCCTGAATGACAGCAGCACAGAGCGGTGGCTGCTGGCATCTTTAGAGACAAAGTGCTGCTCAGCAGGGGAGAGCGGTGAGCAGGCCAGGGCTACAGGGCCTTGGGGCTCTTCCTCCAGCCTTTGAGCCCCGCATTCTCTTTGACCACAGCTGCATGGGGAGCCCGGCCGGTAGCCTGTGTCGCTCTTTCTGCGGCTACCTCAGCTCCATCGCTGGTCTATAAACACTCGAGGCCACTCTCAGCATTCCCTGGGCCTGCAAAGCTCAAGCTCTGGGTCCCGATCCCAATGCCACCTCCTCCACGACGCTTCCGCTGACTGACGGCTTCCACAAAGAACTCGCCCTTGTGTTGTCTTCTTTCCGGCAGCAGCAGCACCCTCAAAGCACCCTTACTACTTTGCTTTCTTCCTTTTTGATTGACTCTGGCCTTACAGTATCAACTGTGTCCCCGATGCAAAGAATGGAGGTATGCATATAGTCGTTGCCTGGTAAATGTTTGTTTGTTGGTGACCTGACTGCCCGGTACATGACTGAGTCCTCCCTAGTGTGGGCAGAAGGAGGGGAAGCTGTGGTCTGTTAGGAGCTGCAGAAGCTGGGAGATTGGTCAAATGTGTGTAGGCAGGAAGAGGCCTCAGTACCTAAAGCAAACAGGATACCTCAGTCCTGAGATAAGATCATCACTGGTTAACATCGGCTGTTAGTCACTGGGCAGCCTTGTGTCACGTGTTACTAAGTTTGCAGAGGAGCAAAGAGGCATCCACACGGTTGCTCATGGGTCGTCTCGCCAACCAGGTGGCGGAGTCGCCGCCTAGCCCAGCTCTGGTCTGCTAATCTCTGTTTTCCTCATTCCTGATGCTGCTTCTCCGCAGGCAGAACCAATCGCATTAGAGACCAACAGATCCTTACAGTGCTCACCAGAGCTGGAAGCCTGGCCTGGTCCCCAGCGTTGGAGGAAGAGCCAGAGCGGCCCTGGGGGTTCTGAACAGGACTGTGGTGGCATCTCTTTGGCCAATGAGAATTTTGCTCCTTGGAGGTCAATGCTGGACAGAAGGCGTCAGATCCCTCAGGGTCTATTTGTGGGTAACCAGTGGCAGCGGATTTTCCAGCCGGGAAGAGGAGGGAGGTGGTCTAAAAGGGTCCATAAGGTGGGCAGAGTCACGCATTTCCTTAAAGGGCTCTAGGATCACGTCAGATGGGCAAAGCCCTTGGGTGACCTGGTCTGAGCCATTCACATGGACTCAAGGCCGGGCTGGGGGACCTGTGGGGACACATGGGGACATGTGATCTTTCCCTTCCTTCCTCGCCACCCCTCTCTACCTCCACAACTTGGATCCCTCAGTCCCCAGGTCCTGCCCTCTTCCACTGAGCTCTTGTGGTGCTTGGGACATCAGGCCAGAGCATGGTGCTCAGAGCCCTCGCTGGTGTCCGCGCTGTCCTGTCCCCTTTCTGCCGTTCACAGGACAGCAGATCCCCCTGGGAAGCTACTCCTCCCTGCTTGGTGGGCTCCAGGCCTGTGGGGCCCTCAGCCCTGGAGCCGTGATGATAATGAGTAGGGAACAGGAGCCCACTGACAGGTTTTTGGGAAGCAATGCCCATCTCAGAGGGTCACAACTTTACCTAAAACCAACAGGGCCCTGGGTTTTATGCATCAAGGAGCCCTTTAATAGTTAGCACAATTCGAGTTGCCCTTCATTATTCATATTCCGAAGTGCCCTGATAACAGAGGTCTCTGCGGCAGAAATACAAGGCCCCAGCTCTCCTCCTGTGCACAGCACCTCTAGGTGTCTCAGCTCTCGTTGTAGCTGAGGTGCGGAGAAGGGATCTGAGCCCACAGAGCACCCCACTGCCACCCTAATCCCTCCTCCTTCCCGCACATCCCCGGGGGCTGACCCACGATCTCTCCCCAGTGAACCTCCAATCCCTGCTCTGTTTCAGGGCCGTGGCTCTCACAGTCCCACAGGACTCTGGTTCCCCACGAACCTTTGTCCCTTTAGGTCAAAGCACTGCCCCGCATGAGGCACTGCCTCCTCAGGGGAGGGAGCTTGGAGCAGCGCACGTATTCGTTGGCGGTGCCTTTCTAGGCTGAGCTCCCTGTCAGTGCAGGCCGCAGTGGAGGGCGAGGCCAGCCCCGTGCAGAGCCAGAGCTGGGGCCCCTGGGTGTTCTAGGGCTTCTGGGAGAGACTGACCAGCACAGTAGACCTGGTCCGTTCCCATTCCTCTTGCGTGAGAGGCTGCATGCTAGGCATGGCGCGAGGTCCTTAGGAGCTGTTTAATTTCCACACAGTTCCTTCGCACAGGTGGTCGGGTTAGTATTTCTGTTTTATAATTGAGGAAAATGAGGCCCAGAGAAGATTTGCCTGAGCCACACGATAAGGAAAACCCAATGAGCCATCAGCCTGGGCATTCACTCGGACCTGGACACCGAGGCAGGAGCGTTCACCCTGCACCCAGCCCTCTCATGAACCTGGGAAGGACACGGTGAGCCCGGAGGAGGTAAGCAGATTGGGCAAGACCACACAGAAAGGAAGCAGTGTGCAGGAGGCGCGACGCTTCTCCTTACCGCTGCTGCCACCTGCTCAGCCGTGGGGCCTTCCGCCCCCTCGGCCCCCGCCCCGGCTGGGTCACCGTTTGGGCAGCGGGCAGCCCCGCATCCTCCTGCTGCTCGCTGCCCTCCACTCGCCAGCTCCGTCTTGTCGGTGCTTAACCCTCGACACCGCCCTGCCTTCAAAGCTGGCTCAGAACTCAGCCCCCAGGTAGCCCTCTTGGACTCGGAGGCCTCACAACCTGTTCAAGCGCTGACCTCACGGAGCCTCGCTTCCTCTACTTGCCTGACAATCATAGTATCTGTCGTTCCAGGTTGGAATGAGGCTCTGTTCATGGTTTTGTCTCATTAGCAGTCTGCGTAACAGTGTCCGGTATGCACGCAGTGGGTGTCTCATAATGGCTCACTATCTTTACAGTATTGCAGATCGCACCCATCAAGTGTCTGTTGCTCAAGAGATCGTGTCTTTGTTGAGCACCTACCGTGAGCAAGCTCTTTCCCTGGAGCAAGTACCACACTCACTGCCCCACCGGGCTGTTTGAGGAACAAGGTTGGAGGCCCATCACCCTGAAACTCTACACTCTGCCCCCTAGTGGCAGAACTACTCCTTGGCACTTACAACCCACTGAGCAAGGAAACAATAGGCGAACATCCTCAAAGCTCTAGCCCGGGCCAGGCACGTTGCGCCATCTGGTGGTCACTAGAGGAGAAGCAGCCTCAGGGCTCGTTGCCACCTGGGTCAGAACCTTTCCCTTGGCTTGTAGCTCCATCTAGTGTTTCTAATGCGTAATCACATCCAATTCCCTTTAGCCTCTGAATCATTTTTGAGCAGATTCTTTAAAAAGTTCAAGACTCAGGGTGGGGTGTGGTGGTGAACACCTGAAATTCCAGCACTTGGGAGGCTGAGGCAGGAGGATTGGTGTGAGTTCGAGACTAGCTTGGGCTATAAAAGTGAGTTCAAGGCCAGCCTGAACTGTATAGCAAAACCCTGTCTCAAAAATACAAAAACATGTCTCAAAAAGACTATATATATATATATAAATTCCAACACTCACAGAGACCAAACTGGTCAAGCAATGGCCATGACTCATTCAGACAGCTGACACTAACAAAAGTTCTACAAAACTCTGTCCATGGTCTCAGGTAAATCCTGAGATGGTTTGACTGACCTTTGGAGATACAAAAGGTATGTGCTTTGTTGAATAGGTCTTGCTTTAACTTGCCCTTAATCACCCAGCAGAAAAGTTTAACCATGAGGCATAAAAAGTAAAGCCAGATTAGTATGCCGAGCTGTAAAAGGCTCAAGTCAACAGCTTCTGACATTGCCAGCTCTGCCGATAACCCGCTACTACTATGGAATACTGCTCTATGTATTCAACTACTTTCTGGTAGTTCAATGAGAAGAAATACTTGTATGAATAGTGTTTAGAAAAGTTATCATGTCTGCATCTAGTACTTTGAACAACTACTATAAAGACAACAATACAATGCATTGTATTAATTATTGTGTCTGTCCTACTCACATGTTTTGAAACTGCCTCATTATTATTTCTTATTAAAAGTAATAAAAAATAAAATAAAATTCTAAGACTCCACCTTTAAAGCTACAGAATCAGTGTGTGTAAGGTTGTACCTGTATCACTTACGGCGGGAAATTCTAAACTCGGGAAGCACGACCGTCAAGGGTCTTCTGCTGATATGTTTGTACCTGGCTAGTGACAAATTTGTTACCCACTGTACATCTTACGCAGCTCACCTGAGACTCACCAGCACCACTGAGCATATTAAAAGAGGGACAGGGCAGGCAGCACTCCCATTTCCAGGATCAAGGTGAGGAACCTGAACTATTCGTGGAGCAGGAACCTCTGGCCCCAGACCCTGTGATGTCCCTAATTGTCAGGCTGGCTGCTTGTTACCACAGCTACCTTAGTGCCTGTGCTTTAGTCCCCGCTGGGGTTAAGAAAAGCTGGGTCCTGGCATATGGATCAGGGACAAGGAGGGCATGGGAAGCTCAGAGCAGTAATGGAGGCGTGCATTGCCATGTGCCAGAGTGCCGCCGGCCTTTCAAAGCACTTTACTGTACTGCTTCGCCTGAGTCTCAACCTTGAGAGCGTATGGCTGGGGTAACCACTCCTGCATGCACGAAAGTAAGACACAGAGAGGGAAAGAGGCTCACTGGAGGCCTCCCAGGAAACCCTCTCTGGGGCCTGCACTCCTGCCTCACACTATCCTGGAGCAGGCACGGTTTGGCTTCTGTCCCTTGGTCATGTCACCATCATCTCTCCAGTGCAGCCTCTCTCCTCTCTCTCCCTCTGTCTGTCTGTCTGTCTCTCCCACTCTCTTGCTCTCCCTCCCTCCCTCCCTCCCTCCCTTCCTCCCTCCCTCCCCTCCCCCTCTCGGTCTCACTGTCTCACTCTCTCACTGTTTCACTCTTGCTCTCGCTCTCCATGCCCCTATCCGCTTATCTGCATTAAAGGTGTTTATGATGCCATGTGCTGGGCACTGGACCTGTAGTGGTGACTTATTGTGGTCCCTGTCAAGTTGGCACTTGCACTTCAGCAGGGGGCAAAGACCACACAAAGCACACGGCCATAGCAATTTCACAGGACTGGAGGGCCTGTGGGGGTGAGATCAGGGCTGCCTGAGAATGTGGCTGCGAGGGCCTGTTACCAGAGGTGATATTTGACCTGACTCCCAGGGGAGGAACAGGAGCCTGACTCATGTAGATCCAGGGAAGAGTGTTCCTGGCAGGGGGATGGTGGGTGCAGAGGCCTTGGGGGAAGCACGGTTGCCTTTGAGGGACAGGAATTGGCCACTGTTTCTAGGAAGAACAAGAGAAGGCCGCAGTGGGTATCTCAGGGTCTGGAAAATGCAGGTCAGCAGGGGGCTTCTTTGAAGGTCTCCTCCTGTCCCCAAGAATGGTGCAGCCAGGAGATGGCCCCGGGCTCCTGCCCTCCCTCACTGGAAGCCAGGTGGGCCATGGAAGGCTCTCTAGGCTTCCATCGCTGTCCACCCTGTGGTCACAGGGTGCGAGGCTGGGCACAGCCAATGGCGTGCATGGTCTCTTCAGCGATGCGAGTATAGCTGGTGCCCAGCAGCCATGCACAGTGTTGGCCGGAGCACATCCACCCTGGCACCTGCCCAGTTATCTCCACCCCTGGACTTCCCCCAATAAAGCCTCTTTGGCGTAAGTAGGCCAACGGTCCTTGGTCTGCACCCATAACCCTAAGGCCAGCAGGGGCAAGGAACTGGACTGTGGCCTCAGGACAGGAGGATCCCAGACCTGAGCCAGCCTGCTTTCTCTCATCCCATGGGCAGGAGCTTAGCCATCAGCCCCTGCCTGGAGGGTCTGTTTCCCCCATGCACCCCTTTTAGCCCATCCAGCCGCCAGGACCCTGCAACCCTGCATGGCCACCTTGTGAGGGCGCAGGAAACTTGCAGCCTCGGCCTGGGCTTCCTTGCCCATTTCCCACCCTCTGAGGTCTCTAACATCCCAGATAAAAATGCCTAAGCCTCTATTCCTGCTGTGTGCCCCACTGACCCACGAAGGGACAGCAAAATCCTCCTGAGAGGTTGGGAGGGGTCCAGGAATGCAAGTTTAGCTGAGCCCCCAAGTGCCTCCTGAGCTTGGCTTCTGAAGGGTGGGGTTCACGTGCCACATCCGACAGCCAGCTGGTGACCTCAATCCCTCTGCCCAGCAACAAGCCCCGGCTCTCGGCTCTCGTTTTCTAGGAATCCCATCAATCTCCTTTCCCGTAAGCGCAGCTAGCCCCTCCCCAGGCCAAGATGCAGCTACTTCTCGCCTCCTCACTGCTGCCACCCACTACCACAGTCCCCTCTCACCCTCTAGTGGGAGCGCCAGCATAGTGTACCGCCGCCCACTACCCTCCCAGCCACTGCGAGACACATGCTCTCCCACAGCAGCCCGGAGCTCAACCCCCAGATGGGGACCTTGGCTCCTGTCCAGCCCCACTCTCAGCCGACAGCGGGTCCCTGCTTTCCCTGCCCGGTGGCCCGCTTCGAGGGGTTGGCAGAGGTCACATTCGCCTCTCTTACCTGGTCCAGGGAGTAAGTGCCTCCCTCGTGGATTCCAAGGGCGACCTCAGGTGGGATGCTGGGTAGGAGGCAGGGAGCCTGGAAGGGGTGGGGGTGCAAAGTGCTCCTGTGGTTGAGGCCAGCATCCTTGGGAAGGGGTTCTGGTGCACAGCCCTGAGAGTGCCAAGGGCTGGGGAGGGAGGCCCCTCCTTTCTAAGCCCCTTAACTGAGATCCCCAAAGACCCATGCCAACGCCCCCTCTACAGGCTCTCCCTTTCCTTGGCTTCCTGCAGCACGGCTGAAGACCCATGAGGCCACCAGTGAAGTGAGCTCCCGGCCCTGCCACAGAAGGACCTACAGGCTGCTGGGAGAACCGACAGGTGCTGAGGGCCCCCAAGATGGGGGAGAATATGATGAGGGCTTTCCCGGTACTTGGGGGCCTCGGGAGGGTTTCCCAGTAGAGGAGCCCGAGTGGGGCCCTGCAGTCCACTGGGGGAGGCGGAAAGAAAGGAGTGCTCCAAGGGAAATCAGGGCTACAGCACTCTGCCTGCCCCACGGTACTGCGAGGCATGAGGGAGGCTGAGCCCCAGTCTGCGCCAGGTGCAGGGCTGGTGTGCGGCTGCCTAAGTCACTGGGGGCTCCCGTGGTGAGGAGCAGGGCCTTGGCGGCAGGAGAGAAACCTGCTGGCGTGCCATTGAAGAAGTGGCCCTGGAGCCACAGATGCTGCCCCAGAGAGACGTTCCTCCGCAGGGACCTCTGCCCGCTACACGTCCAGCCTATGTGGAGCCTAAGAGCCCAGTAGCCTCTGCTTCAAAAAGCTCAGAATATCTAACACACTCACACACACACACACACACACACTAACACACACACACACACACACACACTCACTTGAATGCCTGCCCCAGCTAGTGCTGGAGCTGAGCAGCACCCCCCCCCCCGCCGTCATTCCCTGGTCCCCCGCAGCCCACCTCCACCCTCAGGTTACTCCTGCAGGCCCCCAGGAGCCCCGCGTGTGCTTGAGCCCCCAGGGAGCGCCAGATTTCTGCTCGAGATCCTTAATGCTGCCTCAACTGTAAGAAGTCTGATGAGGCAGGCAGCAGTGTGCCAACAGAGACGCTGCTGCTCTCGGCCAGCACGTGGGTGCAGGGCTGCTTCTGTGCCCCACGCAAAACATCCAAAACACGGAGTGACCAGGGACTTGGGAGACAGCGTTGCTGGTCCACAAAATATGGGATGCTGCTCGTGTCCAGGCTCCTGGAAGCAGTGGGCCAGAGGAGTGGCTCCTGCTGTCTGACTGCTCTAGCCAGGTGCCACCTGGGGAGTCCTCGGGCCTCTGTTCCCAGCTCACGATCTCCAGCCCTGCCTTTGACCCCCCGAGCAGCTCCCTGGCCTGGGGCAGCTTGTGGCCAGCAGTGCTGTCTTCATTCACACATCAGATCTCTGTGCCATTTGCCTGGGCCTGTGCCAGCCAAGAGCTTGAAGTCCCAGCTAGGTTCAGTGAGAACCTGGGTTAGGAACTTGGGCAACAGCTGAGGAGTCCCACAGGCAGGAATGACGGGTCCTCACATCCTCAAAGAATGAACACCCTGAAGACATCCACCAGCCCCCAGCTGGGTACTATAGTGTCACGTGGGTATGTGTCTAGGTAGCACCCACTGTGTGTCAGGTACCACGCCCAAGACCTGATAGGTGGATCTAACTCTCTCAGTCTTTGGCCCTGGTGAGAAGAGGTCAAGTGCAGGAAAAAAAAAAAAAAAAGAAAGAAAGAAAGAAAGAAAGAAAGAAAGAAAGAAAGAAAGAAAGAAAGAAATCCTCGTTTGCTACTGTGGGGTCCTGTTTCCAGCAGCCAAAAGAAATCAGTGCCCCCAAATCTCCGAACTTGGCCACCTGGTGAAATTTCATAATAAAAATTTCCCTTAGCATCTCTTCTTGTGGCTATTTCTGAAAACAAAAAAACAAAACAAAAACAAAAACAAAAAAAAACAGCATTGTGCATCCTGCAGCCTCCTGCCTGTCTTCTGTGACACTCCCTCTTTTCCTCAGCCTTCCACACACACTAGGGCTGGGGCCACCGGTTCCAGTCTCAGACTCCCTGGGGATTTGGAAAAGCAAACAAGTGGGCCAGGAAGCCATATGGGCGGCCAGGTGGAGCAGAGAACGTGGATACACGTGCTACACAGGTGACCTTCAGAGGGACAAGAGGGTGGAAAGCTGTCAGACCCAGAAGATGGCGCAGAGGTGGCAGAAGGTGGTTGCGGCTTGGATCTGGTGGTTTTCCAATCCCCCAGAGCCCCCAGGCCCTTTCCCTGCTCCTTAGCTACTCGAAAGGGGCATCTGTGTTCCAGCCCCACCTTCTCCCAGGCTAAGAAGCACTCATGCCCCCACCTCGCTAAGGACTGTGGCTTCCTCACACTCCCTCTCGGTACTCTGCACCTCCTGGCCAGGCCTGCAGAGAATCCCCTGCTCAGGTTCTTCCTCCCTGTCCACTGTGGAGTATTCTGGGCTTGAGGGTTCTGCAGGACCCCTGGCTAACTGGGGCTGGCTGGGGCCGCTTGGCTCTGCTTCTCTAGGGCTCTGTCTTCCAGCAGCTGGCCCGGGCTTATCCTCCTGAAGGCAGCTCCACAGGGGATAGATGAAGAAGCTGGAGAACCAGCCTACGTGTGCAGCTCACCCACCAAGCCACTTCTCTTGCTAGCTTCTCTTAACAAATTCCCTTTGTCCCGGGGAGACTGAAGCCAAGGACAAGTCATCCCTGTGGACAAAGCGTGTCCCTTCTGGCTTACACAGCCTTACCAGGTCTGCATCACTCATGGCCCCATACAGAGGTGAGTTTGTAACTTCTTCCCCTGTACCCCACACCCAGGCCCACTGTCCATCCTCTTAGGCCTTACAGAGCAATCTAAGCTCCTTAGCATGTTACTCCAGGTCATGTAGCATTCGTAGCACTCCTCCCCCTGCTCCACTTGTAGCCCCAAACTCTCATCCTATCTTTGTGGTTCTTCCTCATGCACCTTAGAGGCTGCCTACTTCACAGGCCCCACTTTCTGCTAGGAATCTCCTCCTCTTTTGCCCGGAGAAACCTACCACTCCTCATGCGGTGTGCAGGGCAATGTCATGTCCACTGGGCCTTCCCCAGCAGGACCCTCCACAGCCTCACCAAGCACAGATGGTGCCCTACACACACTCTCTTGCCCCAGTTAATGCTGCCCACAATTGTCTTTTTTCAGAAAACCTGCCTGCCAATGGATGAGGCCAGAGGAGGCCGGCAGGGGAAGGCTGTGGTAGCCCACATCTGCAATCGAGTCTTGCCTTCAGGGTTACCCATGGCAGTTACCTGATAACCTCTTTGAGCTGAAGGTTAAGTTTGCTACATGTCTACTTTTGGATGTTTGTCTGAGAGGCTTAAAAAAGATGATGCATGGAATACACGTGGCACAACATCTGGGACTCAGTGGATGCTCAATAAATATATGTAGCTTAAATAAATTTAGCCCAGTCCTGAGTCTTTTACAGCTTCTAAGCCTCCCAGCCCAACACCCATTAGAACCCCCATTTCTTCCTGAACCACAATACTCTGTTCTTCAATCTACATCCATTTTCTAATCACTCTGAAGAGATGGGAATGAGGGTTGTGTGTTCGTGTGTGTGTGTATGCACATACACACACACACACACACACACACACACACACACACACACACAGAATACCTGAAATCATTGCTCTTCAGGGATCAGAAGACAAAGATTGGTTGCTTGTGTCTGTCTCACAAACAAATTAATGGAGTGGCAGCTTTTGGTGCAAAATATGATTCTTGTCTAAGGGATTATATGCATTAAATCCAGCTAGAATATGCTGTGACTGTGTGTGTGTTTAAAGCAAAGCTGCAATAATCACACATTTACAACTAATAAATTGGGCCCTCTAATTCCATGGCAATAAGCCTTTGAAATATAATCTCTCATTTCAGGCTTACTGAACATGACTTTTCATAATTATAATTCTCCAGCACACAGGACTACTTATAATTAAATTCACTTTTAAGAAATCTAAAGCGTTTTTTGTGGATTATCAGTTCATAAGATGTCATGATGGTAAAATTAATGGATAATCTGTTGAATACATTTGGTGAGTTTGTGGGTAAAACACACACACTCGGCTACTGATCCAGAGCTGCACGGGCAGATGGGCTGAGTGCAATGTGCACGACTTCTCAGCAACAGGCTCCTGCAAAAGCAGGGCAAAGCCAAGCGCGTCTCTCCTGTCCTGTCTTGCCTGAGGAGGGCAGGTAACCCCACAAAAGGGGAATATCTGGGTTATTTGGAAAGACACAGATGTTAAATTATGGCCAAGTTATCTACTAGAGATGGTGCAGAGTCATAAATTTTGCAAAGCAAGTCACTAATACTACCCCACTGGCTGGATGATCAGAAAGAAGACCTCAAAAGACCCCAGATCAGGGAGCAGGTGTAGAAGGCATGCCCAGCTGAGGACACAGAGGGGAAGACGAGCAGGGAAGGGAGATGGGAACCTTGAACACAGAGACAGTGTCAAGAGGACAGGCGTCTGAGATCTCACGGTTCCATCAATAAATGGTCCAGGAGGACTCAGGGATGTACCTCTAGTCTGAAGGAGCCCATGCCTTATTGCTCACCCAGGGCCACAGCTGGCTGGACCCACGAGTGGGCGTCCTCTACTCGCTCCTCAAGAAAGGCAAACACTTCCTCGGAGCTGGGATTTCAAGAACAAGCGGGGAGCTTTCTCCCAACAGGGAAGAAATGTGCTTCTAGCCTTTTTCTTTGGCCCAAGGCCCAGATCTTGGTTTAAATGACAATTTATTTTTTCATGAGAGGGACAACTTTTTGATTGAAAGCTTAAAATTTAAGCACAAAACCTCAAGGTGTAGGTAATTTTGATTTGTGTGCAGGTCGGCACACCTGTAGCACTGCAGGAATGAGTTGGAGTAGGAGCCCAGGGTGACTTGTCCTGGCTTTTTTGACTTCCAGGAACCAGAGACAGGGCAAAGGTTAGGAGGCTGTGTGTGTGAGTGTGTGTGAGTGAGAGTGTGTGTGTGTGTGTGTGTGTGTGTGTGTGTGTGTGTGCCTGCACATACATGGTTGCCTGTGCAAGTGTCTGAGTGTGTGTTTGGGTATGAAAGTGTACTTGTGTCTGACTGCACTACCTATGTGTACACACGTCTCTATGTGCATGTTTCTGTGTGTACACATATACATGTGTTCTCTGTATGTTAGTATGCCAGTGTCTAAGGACATAAGCATGCATCTACTGGTCTGTGTTATGTTTGCCTGTCCATGTCTGTCTACCCATGTGTCTGTCTTAGTCCAGTCAGGCTACTATAACATATAACAAAATACCTTACACTAGCGCACAAAAATGCACATTTATTTCTCATGGTTTTAGAGGCCAAGAAGTTCCAAAAAAAAGGTGCCAGTGCATTTGACATCTGGAGAGGGCTGACTGCCTGGGTTAGACAGCCATTTCTTGTGCTTTTAGGTGATTTAAGGAGCAACAGGCTCTGTCCTACCTATTTTATAAGGACACTAATCCCACTCATGGAGGGTCCTCCTTTGCAGTTTAGTTGCTTCATAAATGCTCCACATCCTAATATCATCTCCTTAGAGATTAGCATTTCTATTAGTGAAATTTGGGTGAGCAAAACTGTGGAGCCCATTGCAGTGTGTACATACATGTACATCTAGAGTCTGAGTGAGTGTATCTATGTGCCTCTGTGTGTATGTACATGTGTGGTATCTGAGCATGTATGTATCTGTCTTTGTGTCTATGTGTGAATGCCTATGCGTCTATGTGTGTGTCTATGTGCATCTATGCATGTATGTCTATAGTCTGGGTGTGTACCTAAGTGTGCCTCTGTGTGTGTGTGTGTGTGTGTGTGTGTGTGAAGATACCATGGAGGAAAAGAGAGGAACAGATGTCGAGCTAGTGCCTCCTTTTCTCTAGTATTTATACACAAGTTAGCCTACAAAGCTTGCATTTCCTATGAGCAGTCTTTATGCTAGGCATGGGAACCACAGAACTAAGAAATCAAGGTCCCCACCTCAAAAGGTATAGTGGAGCAGACAAGGAGCAAGTAGAGCTAGCATTTTCCCAAGGTCTTTGGGTTGACAGGCAGAGGGAGGGCTGCCTCCTAGAAGGCAAGGCTTGCCTTCCACACGCTATTGAAAGTATGTGCCCCACCTACCATGCTTAAGGACAAGGTTGCAATGCTGAGGGGTGCCAAGTGCAACCCTTTTACAATAGTGCCTCCGACTGTAACTCAACGAGTCACTTCTGAGAAGGCAGTGGCCATCAGTTTCTATATTGTCCTTTGAATACACATAAAATGCTGTAATTTTAGTAATCAAGGAGGATTTGATGCGAGAATGTCCTGGAGACCAAGTCACAGGCAACTTCAAGCAAGTGGGCTTACGGAGAGCAGTCAGCCGAGCAGAGGGTCAGTGAAGACTGGAGCAAAATGGTCCCTGAGAGAGCTAAAAGTGTCATGCAAGATTCTCAGCTTGTGCTAGGAGAAAAGAGAAGCCTAAAGAAGCGACAGTATTAGCTCGAGGTCATACATAGTGTGAAGGCTGATAATGGTTGGAGACTTTCTGAGACTTTAACATTTGATTCCTCTCTGCTTTTTAAAAACCTTGTCCTCAGTAATATTTAAAATGATATCATAGGATTGGAATGGGTCTGGAGATAAGATGAGGCTGGGATTCTGTCTTTTGCACATTTTCTGCACCTGGACACACTAATGAATATTCAGCAGATGGGTGGGTGACAGATGGACATCTGGATGAATAAATGGATGGATGGATAAGTGGATGCACAGAAAGATGGGTGAGTGAATACTGACAGTGAGAACGGGAAGAGGCTGAGGTCTAACAGTCCACAGCTAAAATTGAAGGCCAGAGTTCATCCATATATATTTTATTTCAGTCGCAGAGTTGACCTGCAAAGGGTTTTACATTTTAATACATAGCCAATATGAAATCAGGAGATTTCAAATCTTATCCATTCAGTTTTCTAATTTTTATTGAAGAAAAAGAAGACATAGTATGACCCAGGGTTGCACTGCACATGTACACAATCTTGTCACAGAATAGCAGCTGAGGCTTCTGAGAGGACTTCTGGTACATCAAGTCCCCACACTTCCCACTCACGTCCTCCCTTACACTACCTGTTTGTCCCACCAGTATCTGCATCATCCATTCCTGAGTTTAAGAAAGTGCTTTGTCACTCTTGTGCCCTCTGTTCCCTTGTCTGTGCTCAGCCAGGCCAAGGCGAGATTTTTCTCTTCCTGTTTCTTCCTCTGGTGCTTCCTCTCCACCACTTGAAGGTCTGAGCTGGGCATCGAATAATACTAATAGGAGCCTGAACTCCAAGAAGCCTTCCACAGGCCTCTGCAGCCCCTACCCCCCAGATTCTTGTCGGGGTGCAAAACAATCTAAAGATGGGCTCCTTGTGACAGAAAAAGAATGTGTGTGTGGGTACTTGTGTTTGTGCCTGAGCCCAGGAGTCCAGCAGGCAGGTTTTGGGGGAGGCAGCAGTCGGCCTCCCGGAAGGTAAAAGCGAATGATTTCTGAAAATGTCCCTTATGCACTTTCATATTTCATTGACATTTTAATTAAGACTGGAACACTCTTCAGGGAGCTCTGCTCTGAAGTTGAAATCACTTTAATATGCTGCCCTAGCATAAAGCTAGAGATGAATGGAAGCCTGGGGTTCTCATATGTTCCTGGGTACTTACTGATTCTTTTTCACAATACATTATGATGTTAAGGCGGTTTATGAGTTTCTATTGGCTAAGTGCGGCCATATCAAATTATAATTCTGCTCAGTGGATTTTACTTTAAGAAGATTAAAGAGCACCCAGGCTTTCCCCTGTGGGGAGCAGGTCCTGAGATCACTTCAAGCTTAAGGCAGACCATAGGGATTGAAGCAGTTGCTCTAAACAGTGATGCAAGCTCTAGTTAATTGGGTAGGTGGTGAGCCACTGATATGACAGAGGCCCATCCTCAAGTTGAGCAGCAGAGGGTGCTAAGTTCAAGTCTTAGCTGAGGGTGAGTCCAGGCGGATGATGGAAACCTCAATTCTTGCATTACACATTTTGGCTTATGGGGCTCTGCATTTTGTTTTGTTATTCAGATTTTTTTTTCTCTTGGAGGCTGAAGCTAATCAATGTGCCCCATCAGAGGCTTTCCCACTGCACTCTGTTCACAGCATGGGTATGCTGTGACTCCACACCTGTGGGCGCTTCCAGTCCCCATACCTCACGAGCGTGGTCTCTTGTGTGTCATCTACATTCAGTGCAAAGTGACTGCTACAAGCAGGAGTGATGCGATTGGTTTGAAATCATTATGCACCCTCCCAACTATGAAACGGAAGAAGAATGTTCAAGTAGCAGCTGCTACCAAGGTTGCAGAATCTCAAATAAATGGGGCAAAGAAAGTTCATTTAATAAACCTTTTTGGAAAAGTAGTTTCTCAACTAGAAAAATATTTTTTAAAAGTTAGTTTCCTACCTCAAAATTTACACCAAAATTAATTCTAGATGAAAGATTTTTATGCATAATAAAACACTGCAGAATTAAGGAAAATACAGAGAATATTTAAAATAATCTCAGGATGGATGAAAGTTTTCAAAATAACTGAAACACCAGAAGTCATCAAAGAAAACATGGATTAATTTGACTGTCAGGAAATTAAACACTCAAAGTAAATTGAAATGAAAAAAAAAATTAGTAGTCCATATCCTACCAATGGTGAACATCTTGACTATATAAAGAGTTACTATAAATCAATAAGAACAATCAACTAAACAAAAATGTGACTGTGCATGGTGGTGTGCACCTGTAATCCCAGATCTTGAGAGGCTGTAAACATGTGGATCACTACAAGTCCAATCCAATAGTGAGACCCTGAACGCCATGTAGACCTTTCACTCCAATACAGAAGAAGAAGGAGGAGGAGGAGGAGGAGGAGGAAGAGGAGGAGAAGAAGAAGAAGAGGAAGAAGAAGAAGAAGAAGAAGAAGAAGAAGAAGAAGAAGAAGAAGAAGAAGAAGAAGAAGAAGAAGAGGGAAGAAGAAGAAGAAGAAGAAGAAGAAGAAGAAGAAGAAAAAGAAGAAGAAGAAGAAGAAGAAGAAGAAGAAGACGAAGAAGAAGAAGAAGAAGAGAAAAGGAAAAGAAAGGAAAAATGTACTGAGAATATGAATAGGTAATTCAAAAAATTTTCATGCCATTTTTTTGGCTCACCAGATTAACAAATGTCACAAATATTGATTACACTTTGTATTTAGAATGTTCTAGGAAAATAAGTAATTTTATTAGTACATGCTTTGTCTCTGGATAGACTCCTAAGAAAGCAGTACTTGTCTTTATGGGGAGAAGCTAGGTGGCCGAGTGCTACATGTGTGAGACAAACTTCATAAATTTAAAATTATTTTTACCACATGCATGTATCATTAAAATAAATAAATGTATATATGTAGATGTATATATTCACTATGTAAGTTGTATTATAGGTATAGACTTAAAGATGTACATATAGCCTTGCTAGCTTGATTCTTGAATTTATTTTCTCACTAATGATTACCAGTACAGACCCTAGCCCAGGAACAGGCATTTTGGGAATCAATTATACTTTGATTATCAAGAACTGTTTTCCTCTCTCTTTTCTCCTGTGACCTCTAGGCCTTCACAAACCACAGGCCTAAGAGAACTGACATGTAGTTGAAGTCAGTAATGCTGCTGAATGAATGCAGGTACTGACTTGATCTGGAGGTGAACCAGAAAGAGTCACTTTCTTCTCACTATTTTCAAGGTTAGAGACTGGACATCAATTTTCATGGCTTAAAAATTGGAAATTTGAATAGAATCAAATGATAGGCTACCTAGTACAGAGCACAACTGGAGAAAACGGTTAACCAAACAAGTTTTGGCACATTAGTTAAACTCTTTAAGTGTCTATTTCCTGGTCAGTAAAAATAAAGACAATAACTGCCTTCTGGATAATCAATGAATCCTAACTGAACTGAATAGTGCTGTTAGTAAAGAGAAGGAAACGTCTTGGTCACAAGTAAGGTAAATGAAAGTAGGAGAAAGATACATGCTGGTGTTGAAAGAAGGGCCAGGGATGCAAGGATTAGGGATACGCATTGGTCCATTTTCAGTTGCTGTGACAAAATACTTAACACTCTTAAAAAGAAAAGAGGTTTGCTTAGCTCACAGCTTTTGAGGCCCTACGTGTGAGAGCTCCCGTTGGTTCTCCCTCTGTGAGGACCCCTCTAGGTGAATCATACAGTCCTGGCAGCAGTGCACACAACAGGGCCCAGCTGCGTGGTGGGACAGAAGCGAGAGAGCCCCAGGGCAGGCTCTTTCTCCTACAATGACCCCCCCACACACTCAAGGAAACCCAGTCCTTAAGAGCAGCATTAGTCACTTGCAAAGATCGCAAGCTGAGGGACCAAAGCACTGTCTACTAGACCCCATCTTTTAAAGTTTCCATCATCTCTTCATATCACCAGTCTGCGGACCAAGCTACCAACAGATGAAAACAGAGAAATGTATGAAAAATGAAGAATAGAAAAAGTACAAACAATAAAAAAGGGAGACAAACTGCATCTATGCCACACCGTGTGGGTAGGAACACACCTTCCTCTATACACAGAGTAAAGAGTGGTATCCCAAGGAGCTTCTATCACTTTCATCAAAGCCAAATCAGGGGATGAACCATGTAATATCCATGAACGTTTTGTCTCTGTGGGCTTTTAAACTTAGCACTTGATTTTCATCTCTATTTCTATTAGCACACATGTTTCTGTGAGGACATGTGCATTTTACATGCATGCATTCAATCCCTGGTACCAACAAAATTTTTTTAAAAAAATATATGCATACATGTGTGTATTTAATGGAAAACCTGTGATAAATGTCTCTTTGATGGTAGCAGGGATCTGTAAATGAAGCTAATCTCTCCTTCTGACTTCGTTCACAAAGTCATGCTTGTTTTTAACAAGCAAAAGAGGTGGATGATGAGAAAGTGATGCAAACTAGAAACAGTTATGAACGCTAATAATTATTAGCATTTTCATACCTTCGCTGAATTTACCTTTGACTCCCATTAAACTCCAGTTCTCTGGGAACTTCTCCTTGGATATCCGGGCTACCTGTGTTCTTGGTCATTTCTATCTCAAGGCAAGCTGATAGGTTCAAGGAGATAATGAGGCAAAATAAGTCACAGTAATAACATAACAACAGCAGCCAGGATGGTGCTAATAATGACAGCATGTTGAGTACTCGCTCTGTGCTAGTCTTAGTAGAGGCTTTCGAGAGAGATGGCACACACAAGAGAAGAAAAGACAAATCACGCTGGCTTCAGGACGAGGAAGCTAGCAGAGGGCTCTCATCTCCATTCATGGTGCGTACGCACATGTGTGCACGCATGTGCGTGGAAGTGTGTGTTCAAGCTCTCCTCGTCTCTTTCTCCTTCAGCACAACCTGGAGAGGGACGAGATAGAGAGAACGGAAGTGGATGGTGCTTCCCAGTGCTTAACACCAATTTGTGCAGCTTAACCACTGGAAATGGGGTAGAATCAAATGATAGGCTGCCTGGGCTAGAGCGTGACTGGAGAAAATGGCTAGATCTAGCCATACAACTTCGGACACGTTACTTAAGCCCTTTAAGTCTCTGTTTCCTTCAGTAAAAGAAAGACAATAACAACTACCTTCTGGATGACCAATAAATCTTAAGTGAATTGAATAGTGTTCCTATCAGCAAAGGAAGAGAAACGTCTTGTTGAGGTAAACGAAAGTAAGAAGGAGAAAGGTTCAAGTAATGCTGGTGCTGAAAGGTCAGTGAGCACAAGTGTGAGGGAAAATAAATCACAGTAGTACTAAAACAGCAGCAGCGACAATGGTGTTACTAATGATAGCATATTCAGTGCCAGCTCTGTGCTAGTCTGAGTAGAGGCTTACCTTTCAACAGCGATTGTACATTTCTGCTGGTCTATAGAAAGAAGCAGTTAATGCCTTAATTCGGCTCCTTTTTTATTGTTTGTACTTTTTCTATTCTTCATTTTTCATACATTTCTCTGTTTTTCTTTCTTCTTCCAATTTTACAGGCATATGTCTAGTAATATGAATAACTGGTTGGAAGGCAGCACTATGTACTATATGAAAAACTGTGAAATGCACATTAACTTGTTAAGTGAAATCCTTGTAAATTTTTCTTTTTTAATTCTAATTTGTTCTGTCTTTAAAAAAAATAGAGACTTCTCAAGAGAGATGGGAGACATCAGAGAAGAAAAGACAGCCTCCACCTCTCCTAACAGTTCACATGATAATAATAAAGAGATTCCCAGACTGCAGACGCAAAAGATCTAGGTCACAGACTTGACTGTCATGTGCCGTGTGACTTTGCCAGGTCTCATTTTCTTTCTTGGTTTTATCATCTGCTCTGTTGCAACAAGACAACAGACATCTGTGATTTTCCTGCCACCCACGGCCTCCACTCAGCCCCACCCTCAGATCCAGGTGAGCCTGTGACCCAGTCTGCGGACAGTCATTAAGATGTGCAAGGAGCCCCATAAGAGCCACAAAGCAGCCTAATGGCTTGTACTGAGACCTCTGTGCTAGATCAGACCGTATTTCCCATGTAGTCAACCTGAGGAGCCCTGGCAGCCACCTTGCTATGAGGAGAAAAGCACCCATCTGCACCAGCACAGCTGAAAATGGAGCAGGGGGATAAAGAGAATTTGGGTTCATCATTAATTAAGCACCTGGAGTCAGGTGGTCCTAACCAGATTTCTCTGTATTTTCGTGTCATGTGAGCTAGTAATTTGCTCTTGCCAGTACTTATTCAAACCCATTTAACCTGGATTCTGTCACGTGGAGCTGAGTTTGGTGATCTTAGGGAGTTATTATATGATTTGTGAAGAGGTCATCATGAGCCTTTTCAGGTTGGAAATCTTGGAACTTCGTGGTTCCTATGAGCTTCCGCAGAGTAGGTGGTGCTAGTGCAGGAAACTGAATCATGAGGTCTCCACCGCAGCCACCAGGCTCCCCAGATAGATAATTCTCCCCAACGCCCACATCCCCTGCCTCTGCCAGAGGACTGGATAAGTCTTGTGACTCACAGTGCTTTGCTCATGTGACTCTCCTGATGCAGAAATGTTAATGGCTTGACTGTGACGTGTTTCTCAAGACTCCATGTGGAGTGGCAGGTGATCAGTTGCAATCACAATGTTACCCTTTCTAAATTTGAAAACTTCTAAGTACTGAGAAACATGTGGCCCCAACAGTTTCAGATAAGGGCTTGTAGACTCAAAGTGTCTTCAACTCGAACCTAGAAGCTTTCACAGAAAATTTTACCTTTCTGGTTTCCTGGAAAAGAGCCACACAGGGTCAGTGTCCTGAAAGACAGACAGCCTCTGGCCTCTAGGGTTTGCACCCTGAGGGTGACCATAGCCTCTCTCCTAGTCACCCCAACCCCCAGCGGGTCCTGCCCCTTGCATTGATGCCTGACTCCCCTGTTGTGCACTGAAAATCTAAATCCATCAGGAGGACAGCAGATAGTCCTTCTCTTTCCACATTAGTGAAGGGACTGTGACAGGCTGCACAGTGCCCCCAAGTGCTGTCATCCCTACACCTGTGTGTCTCCTTCTGGGCCGTCATTTATCCTCCTATCTATGGAGACAGTCTCCTTGGTATCTGTGGAGATGGCTGACTGATCCCAGGTCCACCCTCTGATACTGCAATCCATGAATACTTAGCCCCCTTATATTAAAGGGAATAGCCTTTGTACAGTGCCTATGCACATGATCTTTAGATCATCTCTAGATGACTTATAATATCCAAAACGATGTTAAGAAAGCCATTGCTTAAGCAATAAGTAGCAGGAGAAGCAGCCTGTACATGGTCAGTACAGATACAAAGTTTTTCTAGTATTTTCAAACCCCAGTTGGTTGAAACTGTGTACATGGAACCCATGCATATGAAGGGCCAGGAGTCCCCGAGCCAGTTGCCAAGCATCAGGTCCTGCCCTTCTGTCAACAGCCCTCAGAGAGGACATTTTGTTCCTTTTCGAAAGAGGAGTCAGAGGGTCCAGGGTGCCACGTGTCTCACCCCCACTCCGACTGGCTGGAAGAGCAAGTACAGGAGGAGAGCCTTCCGGAGCCTCTCTCCACTTTCATCTTTGGATCAGTGCACGAAGTGAGGACTGTAGAGTCCCCACTCCAGCTTAGGGAAGAGGGATGGGGCAAAAGAAGAGAGAAACGTAGGGAAGCAAAACATTCCAGGAAATGGAGAATTCTAAATGATGAGCGTCCAGGTCATTTGGTACAATGGTCTTGTTTACTCTTTGTAGAGAGGAGGCAGGATGAGCAGTAGGTTTGGGGCACAGACAATGAGCAGGATGGCGTTTTTAAGAACTAATTTCTGAAACCTTGTACATCAGCTTTGGGGTTTGCTGTTTACCAGCCCTGCCCTCGGCAAGCTTCGTTGTCTGGTTTAATGAGGAGGAGGGAATGTCAGGCCTTGTGCCTGGGGGGCTGTGCTCTCTACCCTTCCTCCAAAGCAACATCTCCTTGGGTCACCTTTCTGTTCTATCTATTGCCCACCTCTGGACTTGGCGAAGTGAAACCTACTGGTGTGGATCACATCTGCACCTAGAGGAGGGTTAAACAGCAGCTAGAAAGACATCTGGGGCTATCAAGGCCTAGATAGAGGAGTGGGACTCCAGGCAGGAGAGACAAATAAAACAAAGAATAAGACTTAGAGGGTCCTGTAAAACAGAGAGCATTTTGCCTCCCGCACAGCCGTCCGTGCAGGAGACAGCTCAACTTCTTCATAAAGTGACAAGTTTTGTGCTAGCAGATGCATTTTGTTTTCCTATGAGGCATCGATGATTAAATTATCAGAAACCAAGCTAAAAACCAGGCTGCCTGAATATTTTCCCCACATGTCCCCTGGGTCTCCCCAGCACCTCCTGCTTACGAGGTGCTAACTTTATCTCTGCAGCTTTGGTTTAAATGTCCAACACATCTTATTAATGAAAGTAATAAGCTGTTGTTTATTATATGTCATAATGGGGAATATGACTATTTAATATAAATCTGACATTTAAATTCCACTTAGTTCTGAGATATAGACGATATCAAGGCATAACTCTTTACCCTGGAGTGAATACTCCCTGGGTCTGCATTTTTAAGCATTGAAGTTTTCAAAGTAATCAGGTTCCTTTCTTTTTTTTTTTTTTTTTCCAGAGGAACCAAATTGTGAAGACATCTGTTCTGTTATTAATTTCACATAAATCTTAAGCTCCTCAAGGCCAGAAATGAGGCTTCATTCACGTTGAATTAATGAAACATGATTGTAAGTCCCTTGCATGGAAATGCTGTCACACGGTTCTGAGCTGCTTATAAGCACTGAGTAATCTCAGAAACTGCCAGGGGACAGCCACTTGAAATCCACCCTCCCCTCCCCCACAGCCTGAAAACAATATCTGAAAATATCACAACACTAACTATATCCTGAAAGATTAATAGCAGATGAAAATTTCTGGGAAATGAATCAGACTTTCTCAGTAAAGGATACAAAGATCTCAGGCAAAAGCAGATTGCACAATCAAAGAGCTCTTTGGATACTGTTTAATAATTATGTCTTGGGCAGTTCTGTGATATACCCACCAGGAGGGGCATCCTGGACTTTCTTGCAGAGATCTCTTTGGGAAGATATTGGAGAATGTGCTGCATGTGACATAGATTTGAAATTGGAAAGCTTAACTGGCCAGAGCATAATGTATGTGTTGGGAGCATGTGTGTGTGTGTGTGTGTGTGTGTGTGTGTGTGTGTGTGTGCACACGTGTGCATGTGTATGCATGCATATGTATATATTTCTGTGCAGATGTATTCATGAGTGTGTTCATAAATGGGTGAATTTGTACATGCATGAGTGCACAAGTAAAAGTGTGTATTGCAGGCCTATGTTTATAAATAAATGTGTGAACTTGAGAGTGCAAATGTATTTGAAAGTGTGTGCGTGGTGGATACACACAAATATATATAGAAGTGTTTTCAGGGCACACATGAATCAGCCAGATGGGGCTGAGTATTAAACAGCAGCTCTGCCCAATTCTATGCCCATCTGAGCCACTCTTGAAAGAAGACGGCTCCTGAGGTTTTGGGTGCATGGGGCATGAATTTCTTTTTTTTTTTTTTTTTTTTTTTTTTTTTTTTTTTTTTTTTTTTTTTTTTTTTTTTTTTTTTTTTTTTTTAGTCAAATCATTGAAAATACCAGCAGAATGATGGTCTGCAGGGAAGCCTGTGCGGGGGAGGCTGAGATTTCTTAATCAAACTTTCAAGTGTTATTTTTGGTCTTCTGCTGAGCTGGGACCCAAAAAAGAATCTGCATATGATATTTACATCTCAAATCTTCAGAGCCTCATTAGCTTTGATAGTTATTTATTTATTTGCCAAAAAAAGAGAAAGAATTTAAATCAAACAGAGAGGCACAAAAGCAGAACCTTTGAATGTAGTGCAAAATTAATTAAAACAGGCAGCAGATGGGTAGAATGGAATACAATAAATTTCAGAGGAAAGACAATGAAATTAATTAGACTGTGATGGGAAAAATTCTCCTTCATTCAATGATCATTGACTGGAAATTAATAAGTCACAAGTATTGACAGTAAAAGAAAAACCAGAACTTTATCTCCCATTTTTCTGGAAGCTTCCTTCTTCATTTCCTTGGACTCTTGTCTTCCAAAATAAAGTAATCAAACTATTAGACATTATATTTTATTATGTTTAGGGGAAGACAGTCTAATTTCTTTAGCAGCTGTTTAGCTCTTACCGACTATCCCTAAAATAATGTCGAGGTGGATTAATTTAACCATCAGTAGATAAAAACACACCCAGCTACAAAGAGACACTGAGCTCCAGTGAATGTTAACTCAGCTGTTGAGGCCTGCTTGTGTATATAAATAGATGTGACCCCAGCTACATTGTTTCCCTTGAGTATTTTGAGCCTAGTTGCAGAATCTCACTTGGTAGACCAATGGAAAACATTACCTTCCATCCAGTTGAAAACTCCTTGGCCAACAATACAAGAAAGACTTTTAGCTTTGTTTAGCGTAAGACAGCATCAACGGGTCTTGGAAGCTCTTTTGAATGGAGCGATCAGTTAGTATTCACGCTTTTCATCCTTTGGTATTATGCAATGTACAACTGGCCCATTGGGACTTTGTTTTTAGTGTATTTGGTACAGCATCTCACTACACAGCTCAGACTCGTAAAGATGCTCTTGTTCTCAGCCACCCCAGCTCTGAGATTGCAGCCATGCGCCACATGTCCAGTCTCTGTGGACTGCTCAGCACACCTGGGGGTGGGGCCAGTGCAGCATGTGGTGCTGGGATCGAACCCCAGTCCTGCACTTGCCTAAGCAGGCACTTAGTTTGCTGAGTTACCTTGCTTATACTTCAGCGGGACAATTTAATACATATTTTGTCTGCTGCAATTTTTTTTTAAAGTTGGCCACATGTGTGGCCACATGTGTCTTTGGCTAGCCCCACATCTTCTTTCAGCTTCTTTTGAATTCTCCTTTCTACTACTACCTTAGCCAAGCCTGAAGGCTCTCAGGGTGACCACGGTCATTGCTAGCCTAAAGAGAGTAGGCTTTGAGAAATACCTTGATAAACCTTAGTTTTGTCTTTAAGGATGCTTAAAATGTCAGGCTGGGGCTATAGCCCAGGGGTCTAAGCACCTGGTTGGCAAGCTCAAGGACTTGAATTTGATCTCTGGTGCCATATTCCATGTTGGCTCCAGCCCCAAGCATGGTGGGCATTCCTGTGATCCTGTGCTGGGAGGCTGAGACAAGAGAATCAGTAGAAGTCTGGACTGCATAGCAAGACTCCCATGTCCAATACATAAATAGAAATTTTTAAAAAACTAAAAAAATCTCAGAGAGATGGCTAAAATGTTAGTAGTAGGGCCAGCCAGCCAGCTCAGTGGACTGAAGTGGCCTGTTTAGGTACACATGGGGACCAGTCAGTACTGAATCACTGGCATGCTGTGCTGGCCCTGTACCCGCGGCACACTGAGATGGTGACTGAGACTTGGCATGGTAGTGAGCACTTGTAACCCCAGTGCTGGGGAGGATCACTGCCAGTCCAATCTGTGTAGTGAGGCCTTGGAGACCCTGTACTAAATACATGAAAAAAGTTAAAGTTTCTATGATAAAGGTAGCATTATTTAAGTAAGTTGAAAAATTCTGCCCTATTTCAGTTTTCATCCATTTAAATTGGAAGGAAGTGAACAAAAACTAGAACAATATTTAGGAATTATTGAAGCCTAAAAAAAAGATTTATTAAAAAAGCCTGCATAATTGTTAATTGTAACCTATAGAGAATAGGGGTGGAAAGAGAAGGCTTGACTAAAGACAACAAAAGCCAAGACTCTTCCTTTCCTTGTAGTTAGCTCGCAAGTTCATCCTTTCGTTGAGTGTGTGTGTGTGTGTGTGTGTGTGTGTGTGTGTGTGTGTGTGTGTTAGATCTGGGGGCCAGGTCCTGTGTCACACATCATTTCACTCACTCTCTTTGGAGAAAAATATCCCTAGCATGAGTTATAGTCGACATATTTACTGATCGATAAACCACAGGTACTGTCAGTCAAACAGGACTCTGAGAGGAGCACTGAAACTGGGACGAGGATGCCCCACAGGCTGCCATATTGACTGTGGCTGAAGCTCAGCTGGGATTTTCAGTCTCTCCACTCTGCAAAGGACATTCTCGGGAAGGTCAAGTAACTGTCCCAAGATCAACCTGACAGAAAGTGATGGCCCTGAGTTTGTAGCTACCTTCACTTTTCCACTGAAAAGTTCGCCAAGACTCCAAAACCATGCTCTTCACCATTATGTAGAGATGTCCTTAGCTGACCTCATGCCCCAGACTGCCCTACCACTTGTTGCTACGACAGGGAGGAAAGGTTCCAGAATCTAGCTTAAATGGCAAGAGAGTTGCCAAATTCAACAAATAAACATACAAAATACTCTTAAATTTGAACTTCAGACAAACAACAAATAATGTATTTGTCTATTTTTAGAAAACTGCATGGAGCATATATTAATAAATTATTCACTAATTGACCAGCAAGATAGCTCAGTGGACTATGCTCCTGATCTGGCAAGCGCAGGGACCAGGGTTCAATCCCTGGTCCCTCATGCCCCTCTGGCCTGGCCCCTGACCAAGTCAGGGCATGGTGGTGCACACCTATAATCCTAAGCGCTTGGGCAGCTGAAAGCAGGAAGATCACTATGAAAAATAAAATAAAATAAAGAAATTATTCACTGTTTAATTGGAATTCTAATGTAATTAGATAAATGGCATTTTGTCTGGCAGTCCTAAGCAGGGTAAGATGGGATGGGAGCAGGGATGTGGAGTCTCACAGAAAAACTATGATGTGCTATTTAATTTTCTAACCGATTCAGTTGTTGCAGGGTTTCACTATGCAGCTTGAACTCGTGATGATTCTCCTGCTTTCAGCCTTCCCAGAACTGGGATCACAGGCATGTGTCACCACGCCTCACACCCTGGCTGGCTCAGTACACCCTGGGGGTGGGTTGACATGGCATGTAGTGCAGGGGATCAAACCGTGATCCCTGTGCTTGCCTAAACTTGCCTAAGCAGGTGCTTTAGTCTGCTAAGCTATCTTGTTGGCCCCTGTGATGTTTCAAATACCAAGGTATTGCAATCTACAAGGACATAACATGGTGTTTGAAGAGCCCAGGTTTCAAGCTGACGTTCTCGCCTGCAGTCAACATGCTCTCACTTCACTTCTAGGTCTTGGACCATCAGCAGGAGAGCATCATCTATGCCAACTCCCTGCCTCACTTACCCCTCTGCATGTCACCCCTCCACACAGGCAGGCAGAAGCTGGACACTGGCACTGTGGCTTGGCTGTGAAGCTGGGGAACAGAGCCTGCAAGACGTGTCCTCTCAGAAGCACATGGGAATGACTTCCTTCCTGAAAGCCTGCTTGGTTAGCCTGCTGTGAATCTCACGGTTTCTCAGATGCAGTTACAAGTCCTGTAGCACTCCCACCCAAGCCAGATGGTATTTATTAGAACACATTGCTTTTGAAAAGCAAACTGCATCTTAATTAAAGGTTGGCCATCTGAAGCCTGCTTATAAAGGAGAAAAATTAAGCAACTACTATGAGCAGGGCAGCGTGTCTCCTCTGATGGTTAGAACGCCACTGTCTACACATGGTAAGGGTCTCCCCTGTTTCCAGCCACCCACGAGTCTGCATCTGAGCACCATGCTGCACAGCAAATATGAATGAGCAATGATGCCAAACTGAATATCTGGGGTCACTTTCAGAGCACCCCATCAGGCCCATCTTCTATTTTAATCACCCCCTCTTACAGACTGCTGCCTAAACACAATGCCTGGGAGGAGGGCTAAATAAGGTTACTATCTGTCCCCAAAGTAGCCCACGATCCATGCTAATGAGTCTGTTTCTGGGTCCAGGTGGATGCTGGGAGAATTTAGCCTTTGCCTGGCCTCTATACCAAGAATGAAGAACTGGTAGAGAATAGAAACCCATCTCAGGAATGCATGGGTTCTTGGAGCATGCTACCCCCCCCCCCCCCGCACGAGGATTCCAGGGAATCCCTGAATTGGAAGAGAAAAAGCATGTACTATTGTTTTTGCTAACTTCTAACTGAAGGCTATCACTGCCTTCCATTTGAGTACAGGAAACACGGCACAATTTTATCAGCAGCAAGAAGTGTGACTTTGGTGTCTAAAGAAATCACTGAACTTTTTATATAAAATTATAATTACTAAAAATTTATAGTTGTTATATGACATCTTGAAATAAACTCATGCCTATCTGGAGATTGTAACAATGATTAGGCTCACTTCTATATCTTACCTTTAATGAGAGCACATACTGTGAAAAGGGAAAGGACCTGTTCCAAAGGGAAGAATTACTGAGATGAGGAGAAGGACAGGAGAGGGACTGTGGGAAGGAGAGGTGTCCATGTATGGAAGCAGGAGAGCTTGGATGACTACACTGTGGATTTCTGCTGCTCTGTGGAAAGGAGCTGTTAGTGCTTAATTTGTTTTGTCTTCTTTTTACATTTTCTCTCTTCTTAATCTCTTATAACTTTTTTCTTTTTTTCTTTCTTCTTTCAATTTTGCATGCATGCATCTCATAAACTGAGCAACTGATTTGAAAACAACACTACGCAATACAGCAAGTACTGTGAAACTCGTTGCAGTTAGTGAAATTCTGTACAATTTGTAACTTTTTCTGTTTTAATATTATTTTGTACTTTCTTTTAAAAAGTAAAAAAACATTACGAAGAGTACATATAGTAGTATATCAATTTGAAAATTTATTTAGATGATTTATTTTATGTAATTTATTTTCCTTACAATTTCTTTTTTTTTTTTTTTTTTTTTTGGCTTTTTGAGACAGGGTCTCACTGTGCAGTTCAGGCTGGCTTTGAGCTCACTTTTGTAGCCCAGGCTGGTCTAGAACTTGCAGCGATCCTCCTGCCTCAGCCTCCCAAGTGCTGGGATTACAGGCATGAACCACCACGCCTGGCTTCATTTTCTATTTTATGCATTTATGCATGTGAAAACATTGTTATTTTTTATTTCTTTGTGTTTTGGGTACAGGGTCTCACTATGCAGCTTGGACTCCTACTGATCCTCCTGTTTTCAGCCTCCTCAGTGCTGGGATTACAGGAGTGCACCACCGCGCCTGGACACATTCACCAGCACAGCGCGGGCAAGGGTGAGGCTGTCATGGCGTGCAGGGCAGAGGATTGCACCCTGACCCCTGAGCTTGCCAAAGCAGGGGCTTTGTCCACTGAGCTATCTTGTCAGCCCTAAAAACATTACTTTATAATAAACTTTGAAGACTTTACATTGTATAAGACAGACACAAAAGGATGAGTATTGTATGACTCAATAAATATTCTACATGGAGCAGATAAATCCGTAGACAGTAAGCAGAAGGTGGTGGTTAGGGGAGAAGGGAATGATGAGCTATTACTCAGTGGAGACAGAGTTTCAGTTTGTCAGGATGATGAAGTTGTGGAGATGGAAGGCGGTGACAGTCCCCAGCAATGTACGCATGCTTAATGCACACTTAAAAACAGTTAACACGGTAAATGTTGGCTTATATGTATTTTATCACAATTTTTAAAAGTCCATAGGAATAGTGTGAGTATTTTCACATCACATTTTTCTGGAAAAGTTTTCACAGTCCTCCCTTGGCTGGTCTGTGGCAGAACCCAGGGTGAGAGTTTTTGGTCCTAGAGCCATGGGCACTCCTGAGTCTGTTCTGGCCAGAAGACGCTTGTCTCTTTCTTCCTAGCATGAATGGAATGCTTCGGTGCCTGTATTCTGTTCCAGGGCTGACCTAGAGACAGCCAATCCCCCAAACATCCTCTTGCTATCCCAGCTGGTGCTTGCTCTCTGTGAGGCCACCAAGGCCTTACCCTTTGTTTCATTGAAAGGTTATGTTGGCAGATGCCAGACAGCACATAAGTGGGTTGGTACTAACTTGGGACTTTCTTTCATTGCAATAGGGAAACTTGCTCTATGAGTCCATGTGACTTAATACTTTGACCACATATTGATACACATCTCGGGGCTACTGTCCCACATTTCATAGAACATTGCATGATCTTATTGTACCCACTGAAGGTTCTGAGATGCTTTGCTCATGAGGAACTATGACTCAGAAGAATTGCAAGAACTTCTTGGACCCCAAAGATTTTACAGCTCACATTTTCCTGTAATGACTTTTCTTCTAAGAGGTCCCGGGCTGCATTAAATGAAGATCATATTTTGAAGAATTTGACTTTGAAGCTGGCTGAGAAAATAAGGAACTAACCAAGCAAAGGGGGCCAAAAGTGTAGAGTTGGGAGGGCCCAAACCAGCTAGTGTGTCCTCCTGCGCCTGGCCTGGAGAGGGCCTGCAGCATCACTCGAGCCAGAGTCTCCTGTCCCCGTACCCTGACATCAGCTGGCAGGGTGGCCCAGACTTCTGCTTTGTCCATGTTACACAATTTGGTTTCTTGCTCAGTCCTAGTGATGGACAGGACAGGGGAGAGGCTCTGCACTTGGAGTAAGGCCTCACCTGGAACCCCACAGCGCTCAGCTGGCACCGGTGCACCATGATCACTGTGCCGACCCCCTCGTGGCGATCCTCTCAATCGTTTTGAAACTTATATCACTCATAAATTCCCTTTGTAATCTTGGCTATGTTTAAATGTTATTGGTACTATGGACAACTTCAGGTTTTCTTTTTCTTTTAAATGAATCTACTTTTAAAGCTTAAACTCATTTACTGATGAAGCAAATTTTCTTATTGCTGTTATAACTAACCAGTAACCATCAATATTAATACAATAAAATGCTTATTAAATTCTCCTTCAGTACTTCTGCCTGCGCAGCTTTTCCTTCCCCTCTCCTTTCTCCTCACATACATCTACATACATTTTAAGGTTAAAAAAGAGAGAGAAAGGAAAATTTATAGCTAAGGCCTGCACCGACTTGAATATAAATGGGACATGTGGGCGAGAAGTGCCCAGAACCTGGAGGGCCCCTGAGTCTGGAACCAGCTCAGCAGAACCTGGAGTAAGGGATCCCTTAAGAGGAGTCCTCAGACATTTACCAGGAAGCTCCCAGAGCGACAGCCTGTACCTGCCACCAGGGCCTCCTGTGTTTGACTGAAACATTGCTCTCCTTCGACAACTTCTCCAGAGAGCAGAAAAGCAGATTCCCAGAGCTTTCTCTCAACAGAGACCTCAGAAGAAGGGGAAACCCCAGGAAATGCAAGGAGGCAGCAAAGCATCGGGGTTCGCCAGGAGGAGAGGCTGCTCCCTCACTCGGGCCCCGAGAAACCCAAGGCTTTGTGTGTATCTAAGAGGGCAGGGGACGCTTGCCACAGATAAAAGCAGGCAAGGACATCATTCAGGTGGTGTGTGACTGTGAGTCGGTTCCCTGGTCGCCTCTTATCTCCTGCGGGCGGAAGGGAAAGGCTGATGGAAAGGCCAGATTGCAGCCCAGCCGGGGCCTGCTTCTCATCGCTGGCAAACCACTTCCTCAGGCTCCCTGGAGCTCAGCACATCTGGCAACCTGGTGGGCTTTTCCTTAAGGACGCAGAAAGCACAAACACAGACACCAGTGCCTGCGTGCATGATCTATAATTGTACTGAGAAGCGCCGATGGGAAGGCTAACTTGTTCTGAGACCCTAACAAGCTTGTCCCCTCGGGGCCTCCATCTTCTTGCCTCCACAGTAAGAAATATCCAGCTAAATGGCAGGCTCTCAACTATCAGACAAAAAGATGAATGTATACAAATTTAAGGGGTATATTTATTTACTCCAAACAAATGACCTTAATCTGAAACTACCTATCAGCGATTACACCACTAGTGTCTGGGTTTCCTTTGCACTATACTGTGCTTTTAAAAAGTGAGCAAATATTTTAATAACAGAAGATTTTCCCTGAAAGTCCCAATATCCCATTTTGTAGAAAATCCATGAATGCAGTAACAATCCACAGTCTGTTCATCTTATCACCTGTTTGCCTAGATATTTGAATTTGAAAGTTTACATGAAAAAATATCAATGTCCATGGCAGAAAGGAAAATGTCCGCACTGGAAGCGGCACAGTCCTGCCAGGTGCCTGACAGCGAGCCCGGCAGCAGCCGCCTGGCCATCCAGCCTGGTCCTGCTGGCCATGAGCATGGCCTGATACACAGCAGCTGTCCAAGGACTTTGCAGAAGCAGCTGCCCTGCCTCTTAGTGGCAAGCATGAGCCAGCAAGGGCTGGGCACATATGCTTTCCAGAAATATCCCTACTTCCCATTTCATCCTAGTGTCCTGCCGAACCTCCTCAGCACCTCCTGCCAACTGGTGGCTTTTCATTTTCTTCTGTCCTGGGTCTTTTTCCAGTGTGAGAGCTCTCTCTGTGTGTGTCTCTCTGTCTCTCTGTCTCTCTATCTTTCTCTGTCTCTCTCTCTCAAGAAAGGCTTTTTCCTCTGGAACTTTCAAGGACCCATCAACTTAGGTGGTCTTCATTCTCCGGTTCTATCTTCAGCTTGCTATAGGGGACCAGAGGGAGGCAGAGGGGCCATAGCCAGAGGAAGTTTCCGGAGGAGTAAACCCTTGGGCCTGATCCTAGTTCCACAGCTGGACATCGCAGGAAGTCATGCAAAGAAGACAGAGGAATGTGTGTCAGCCCGAGAGGGGAAGACGCCAGGCATGGCGGGGAGCAGGGATGGAGAGCCGCTATGCACGGACATTTTGGGGGAGCACTGGTAAGGCTGGTGAGACATGAAAGGCAATGGAGGACTGCGAAGGCCCTGCCACAATTTGAACTTTGTTCTGAGATCAGTGAGAAGCACTAGAGCCTGGGAATGAAATGGTCAGGTCTGTATTTTGCAAACAGCAATGGACTGATTTGGAAGAGAGACAAGAGACAAGAGGGACAGAGAGGAGACAATGGCACAAGTCCACAGGAAAGACAAAGGCTTGGCTGTGTGCGTGGAGGGCAGCAAAAAGAATCTGATGTGAGGAGCCTTCTGTGGGCCCATGTGTAAGATGAAGAACAGGTGGAGTTAGGATCCAAATGCCTGCCCTGGGTTCTGAGACATGGTGTCTCCAGGAAGACAGAGATAGGCAGAGTTCAGAAAAAAAAAAGCAATGAGTCTGGTTTTGCATTTAGGGAAGAAATTAGCATGCAAAGCAGAGACAGTGCTGGGGTTTGTGGTATGGCAGTCACACAGTTCATGGGTGGATAGGTATAGCTTTCAAGGGTGTAAAAGATCTGAGCCCACTGGTGGAGAAAACAGCTCAGGTATGACACAGAAATCCTCTTCCTTCTGCCTTGCTGCTTGGGAGTACCCCTCCCAGTCGGTGAGGCCTCTCTCCCTTGCAGAAGTACAGCCTTCCACCCTCTTCCCTCACATTCCTAGCTCACCGTAGCCACTGTCCTGTGGAGCTCAAGTTCATGGTCTCGTCACTTTCCCCATTGATGACAGGCTCACTGACTTATCTTCAGTTCTTCCACCTGGTATAGTGTTTAATACATGGGAGTTGCTAGCAGTGAAAGAGCAAATATAGTGTTGATTGTATCCTTCTTACAGATTTATAGCCATGGCACCGGGAAGCGCAAAGAACTGTCTCAGATCACACAAACACCTTATGTCAGATCCCCGGTACGCCTCTCCTCATCTGTCTTCCTGAGTTAACATTATTTAAGCCCATATTCTTGTATATTATCCATACCTATCCATATAGTACCCAACCTTCATCCAATATGAGGAAACTTCATCCAGTGTAACCTCTTAATTTTACAGAATTGAGGGCCAAAAAAAGGACCCATCCAAGCTTTCATCATTCATTTCATTCATGCATTTTATTTGACTTCTATCTATTGATACCTCCTATGCCTCCAGCCCTTTGAACCAGGCCAAGGCAGAGGCAGGACCATGTCCTGTGTGCCTGACTCTTACCCCGGTGCCTTTTCCCTTGCCCAACCCTATCTGGCAGAAGGAGTTTTCATAATTTTGCCCATGTTCTGTGTGCACGGGTGACTGGACCCCTTAGTTTCACATTCACATCTTTTCACTTTAATAAAGCAGCTGTGTTTGCACCCTATCTTGGGCTTCCCTTCCCTGTAGAACATACTTGAAGAACGTGACTAATTTTAGTGTCTGGCTTCCAGACCCAGATGTCAAAGTGCCTACCTTTCATCTCAAGTTTGTAACACAGAAAACCTTCAATATTGGGAACAGATAGCCTTGGAGGTGTGTTCATATCTCTCAGCAAGATTGCTGTAACTTAACTCTCCAGAACCCGATCAAGGCCCTCTCTCTGCCTCATAGGGTATTTTAATACAAATGTTCCTTTCTTTTGACTGATTGAAGGTCTCCAACCTGCAATAAATGAAACATCTGATACCCTTGAATCCAAATCACTTTTTCTTTGATTTTCTTTTACTTCTATTTCTTCATCCTTTGTTCTACAGCTCGAATCAAATTTCCCTTTAGAAATTGAAAGAATGTGTGTGGGTTTTTCCTGCCTTTTTTTTTTTTTTTTTTTTAAAGCCAAGCTCTAGTGCAACTGCTGGCTCATGGGCTAGAATATTAAGATCCGATTCAATGGCAGGCTGCCTCCTGCAATGTGCTCTGAGTGTCACTGTCCCGCCGGTGTGAGCAATAATCGTACAAATTAGCTTCTGTGTACTCATCACTGAAGCTGGCCTCCCAAGTAACCCTTAGGCTTGAGAGAAAATAATACCAAAGATCTTTTCCCCTGTGAAAAGAGCTAAGCTATCCAAGCACAAAGGCCTATGTGTTGGCATCTGGCTTTGGACTTAGGTGTTTAATTGCCTGTGTAATAACTCAGCCCATCCGCATAGGATTGAGTCCTTCACTCTTGAGGTACAGGCCAAAAGAGACCAGTTACTGCTAGAATGAGAGTGTGCACATCAGTCATTTTTTAAGGCAAGAAGGGTCTACGAGAAGCTGGTAAAATGTACTGTGTGTTTGTCTATCTGGTTGTGTGCTGAGTCCACAGTTAGGACACTGATCCTCTCACTGGTGTTGCCTTGCATTTGGATGGTCTTGAATAGACTGAACTGTAGGGAGCAGGGATGATTATTACATGCTAGTAGAGTTAGCTCTTACCTTAAATTCATAGAAAGGGTTGTCTCTTAAGGGTTGTGATGGTTAATCTTGATTATCAGCTTCATTGAAATGGAAAACACTTAGAAAATTACTAAAGCATATTTCTTGCCATGCCTAGAGACAACTAAATCATGGGGCTTTAACTTCATGAGTGCATTAAGCCACTGATGAAACTGTAATTCGATGGCATTATTGGGAAGTGATGGAGAATTAAGACAAGGGACCTAGTTGAAGGTGGTGAGTGGGCCTGGGAGTACAAGCTTTGGGGCTACGTTTTGTCCCCAGTCCCTTCCTCCATGGCCCTTTCCCTTTCAATCTGATTTCTGTCTGCCATGAGGTAAGCAACTTACCTCTGCACTGTCCTTCCATGTAACATTTTTGCTTCACAACCAGCTAACCATGGATGGAAACTTCTGGAACCATGATCCTTGGAGTTTTTATTTTCCTATTTTAACTTATGTATGGCAGATATTTTGTTCTAGCAATAAGAGAATGACTAATATGAGGATAATTGGGTAATTATTAAAATGCAGAAACATTCTATTGTACTGTGCTATGGTCTGAGCATGTGTCCTCCCAAAATTTGTATATTGAAACCTTACCAATGTGATGGGAGGTGACTAATCCCCTAGATGCTCCTTAGTGAAGAGGCCCGAAGGAGCTTGTTTTCCCTTCCATGTTGTTGAGGACCCAGCAGGAAGTCATCATCTATGTGGAATTGGTCCTCTTCATACACCAAAGCTACCAAGAGCTTGATCTTGGACTTCTAAGCCTCCAGAACCATGAAAAATACATTTCTGTTCTTTGCATGTGGGACAGTGAATAACATTTTGTTATAGCAGCCCAAATAGATACTAAGACTTACTCCCTAACCTGTGACTTTCTACTTCCCAGAGCTGCCAGCTTTCCTACACTTCTGCATAGTCTCTGGCCTCAAGGAGCTCTTCACTGATGCACAGTCTCCCGACCCTTGCCTCTCTTTCACCTCCTCACAGTATCCATACCCTGCTTAGTGCCTCCCACAGAATTGGTCCTATGAAGGACAAAACAGAAGCAATCTTTGCCCCATCTGAGAATGAATTTCAAGACTGTGGTTTACATCTTGAATAAGTGTGTGTTCTCTGTTTCTTTTCCTTCATTCTCCCTTTTTCTCCCCTGAATGTCTTTCTTGTGAGAAAGAAAGCCACTAAGTTGTGAATGGCCTAATGGAGAGGCCCCTGTGAAAAGGGTCTGAAGCCTCTAGGCAACAGTCAGTGAGAAACAAAGGCCTCTGGACTGTAGGCGTGTAAGTCTGGATGTAGAGTTTCTGTCTCAAGTGGGAGTTGATCATGACTTTAATCTTAGCTGAAAACTTCATTAAAACTTTATTAGAGATCCAGGGCCACCCTCCTTGTAGATGCTGAGCACCCAGAAACTGCATGAGTCAAATATAATTTTTTGTTGTTGTTGTTGGAAGACAGTAAATTCAGACACTGTTATGCAGTGATAAGTAACTAAAGCACCATGCAAGCTGGTCTCGAGGTTCCCTGAGTTCTTGGTCAGCATATACCTTATGTTTGTAGTTCTCCCTTCATTAGAAAGATTCCTGACTTTTAAATGAACATGGAGCTGCCTAGAATTAAGACCACATTGTTCAGCTTACCTTGCAGCTAGCTATGACCATGAGATTTTACTCTGGTCAGTGGGCAGGCATGAAAGTAATGTGAGCAACTTCTGGGGAGTTACAATACTAGGGCAGGGATCTTTCTCTTCCTCTTTCTTGGTCTCTTCCCACCCTCAGGAAATGGGAATCAAACTCCAGCTCTTGCACTTACCAGGCAGGCAATTGTGCTTCTGAGCTATCTCCCCACCCCCACCCCTTCCTCTTTCTGATACTCTGGAGTTTCTTTCTTTCTTTCTTTCTTTCTTTCTTTCTTTCTTTCTTTCTTTCTTTCTTTCTCTCTTTCTTTCTTTCTTTCCTTTTTTATTTCCTGGGAAGTATCTACAGGCTGTTCAGGGTTTCACTACTAGATAGACTGGACTTGCAGTGATCAGCCTATGTACAGTCTCCCAAGAACTGGGATTATAGGCATGCTCCACCATGCCCAATTTCAGCATGCCCTGGGAGTGGGGCTAGCACAGTAGGGTGGGGGGTCAAAACCCCAACCCCTGTGCCTGCTTGCAGATGCCATAATCTGCTGAACTATTTGTCCAGCCCTGATAGTCTGGAATTTTTAATAAACTTTGGGGCTTCTACAACCATTATTAATGACACAGTGATCATGGGGAACAGGAAGCTGAAGGTGCCAGGGTCTCTGACACTGAGAAATGTCAATCCAAACTCGCACACCAGAGCCTCTGCTCTTTAGGGACGCTGATGATCCTAATCTCAGAGTTAATTTCATCTGTCTCGTCCAGAACTAGTGGTCATGGCTCAAGCAGTGTACCAGACAGGCTCCTGAAGGAAGAACGTCCCTGAGAGTGATCTCTCAACTTCAAGGCAAACAAAATGTGAGAGGCAGCCCTGTCCTAATTTTCTGTTTGCCTTTTTGGCAACTCCTGCTTGTAAGTGTTTGGAGGCCTACCACTTACTTCAGAAGCCTTCACTGTCAACAAGGTCCCAAGGTTTTCCTAGAAATGCCCCCATCCCCTTGTTGTCATCTCTCTTCCACAGGCTTCTTACAGCCTGGAGAACCAAATTTTCCCCACTTGTTCACTTGTCCAGCATGCTCCGACCCTCACAAGTTGGCTTGCCTTGTTCCCTCTGTTTTCCTCTTCCCAAGGAGTCTGTGCATTTCTTTGCCCTACTAGTGTCCCAGAAGTTTATGCTGCCTGCCTACCCACAAAATCTTGCATTCTTTGACAATCAGCTAGTAAACATGATGTGCCCAGTGATTCTGCCTGCTCCATGGTGCCTACCATGCTCCAGAGGCCTCCTTTATCCTAAGAGGTACTACTTCTCCTACCCCTAAGCCCTAAGAGTCCCTCAGAGGTACTTCCCTCTTGTGGGCCCTAATACTGCTCCAGGGACTTCCTCTGTTCCTTGGGCTTTGGCTTCTCAAAATCTCCTATGGAATCTTCTCTTGGCCCATTAAGTTTGAAAACAGTGCCCAAGTTCTCCCCCTCACCCACTCTTACAAGCCTTAGTGCTCAGACAACAGATGGTCTTGTTGTCTCCTCAGTGCTGACCTCCTGACCCTTATGGGTCTTCTGCTGCCCCTCATAGCCCCAGGCTTTCCTGCTTATCCAGGCTCAGACTCCCCAAATCCAAAATGCCTCTTCAGGGGCTTCACCTACCTTCTGGAGACCACAGATGTCTTCTCAGAGGTACAGTAGGCTACAGCACTTACACCTTGACTTCTGGGCCATCCAGGCCTTTGACTATGTCCCTACAAGTTTATGTGCTGGAAAGTTAATCCCCAAGCCATACATAGATAATGCCTGGAGGTCAACCTTTGGGAGGTAATTAGGGTTAGGTAAGGACAAGAGGAGAGGGCCCTCAGGATGGCTCTGAGGCTTTGTAAGAACAGAAAGAGAAACCTGAGCCTTGCATTTTGTTTTGTCTAACTGTGTGATGCCCTCTGTTATGTTCTGAGGCAGCAGAAGATCCTCACCATGCATCAGCATTGTGTTTTCAAACTTCCAAGTGTCCAGAAACCACGAGTCAATGAACTTCTCTTAAATTATCTAATCTCTGCTGTTTAGTTCTAGCAGCTGAAAACAGATTGAGACAAGGTCCAAGTCTCCCTCTTATGATAGGATAAGACAAGGGAGGCAAAATGTAAGGACCCTACTTTAATTGCCTCCCCCTAGGCCCAACCCCAGATTTTTCTCAGCGTTGTGCTAATTAAGTAAATTAACAAACACTTAGCACTCAGCATAAAAACAGTGGTCTGCGCAACTGTCAGAGTCCAGAGCTCTGATACTGTCTTAATGTTTCTGCATTCCCATTCATTTGCTGACATGTGATAGCCAATATGATGGGCTTTGCAAATAAGAGAAATAATTAGGTCATGAAGGCAGATCTCTTGGGAGGGGCTTAATGTCCTTGTGGGAAGAGGGATGAGAGACACAATCTGTCTTCCTGCTATGTGAGCAAGAACATAGCCATGTCTACACCAGCCAGAATTGAATTCTATTGGGAGCCACTAAGGCTGGAAATTGATCATATGTGGGAAGGCAGGGTGAGGTCTCATTGCCTAAAGCAGCCAAGCTACCTCAGTCTTGAGAAAAATGTCCTGCCTGGATATTGTGGGCTATTAGTTGCTAGGCAACACTGCATCTTATAACTTTACAAAGGTATAAATAAACGCCCCTACTATTGTTCAAAGGGCCTTTATCTGTCATGTTGGGTATGTCACCTGACCTCAGCTATTATCTCTTGTCTTTATTTTCTCAATCTTCTCTCTATTTCCTCCTGGGGACTACTGAGAGACCAGAAGATCTCTACAGAATTTGATGCATCTTGATCTTGAGCTTCCAAGTCTCAAAAGTGGAAAATAAATTTCTGTTGTTTAAACTGTATAATTATACAGTTAATTATATTTTATTACAGTGACCAAATTAAAACAAACCCACACTAAGGCATTGCTGTGCCCTGTAGTCGTGATGGCTTATTACAACCCTTTCTCTTACAGTTAAAAATGCACCTACCAATGTATTCTCTCACTTCATTTTTAAAAATATATTTGGTTATTACAGTGTCTCACTACACAGCTCAGACTCATAGTGATCCTTCTGTTTTCAGCCTCCCTGGCACGGAGATTACAGGCATGCACCACCATGCCTGGACTTGTCAATGGCTCAGAGTGTCCAAGGGTGGAGCAGATGTGACATGTGGTGCCAGGGATCAAACTGCAGTCCCTGAGCTTGCCTAAGCAGGTGTTTTAGTCCACTGAGCTATCTCGCCAGCCCCAGATGCTCTCCTGTCCACTCTCCTCTCTGAGTGCCCCATCTCAGCAGGTGCACTCCACTTACCCATTCTTCCCAGTTGCTTATTCTATACCCACAGGTCAAGATCCTGAGGACCCTAGTAGTAGAATCTGAGCATTTTCCTTCAGATAGTTTCGTCATGCTGCAGAAGTGGGTGGTATGATAATGGACTAGCAGAATGACTGGGAGTTGGGGGCTGACTGGCTGCTACAGTGAAGAATTAAACATGCCATGCCTTTGGTTCAGCAGTCTGCCCACAGAGATGATCTGCTCTGCAGCAGTCCTTAGAAGGAGACAGAAAATGCCATCCAAGGACCAGCACTCAAGAATTCACCACTTGCTGAATGCCTTACTACTTTCTTACTGCTGGCACAAAATACCCAACACCCACTAAAAGATTTATTTTAGCTCATGGTTTAAAGAGGTTTTAGTCTATAGTTAAGTGACTTCAAACAGGGCAGCATGACAGAGGGGCACTACAGAGAAACAGTTCATGGTATGGCAGGCAGGAAGCAGCCAGAAGTGAGCCTTCCTTCTTCTTTTCACTCCATTCAGGCTATAAGCCTAGGGGTTGTTTCTACCACACCCAGTGTGGATCTTCCCATTATTGACACCCAGAACGACATAAAACCAATCAGTGGATTAACTGAGCTATCACACACTCATAATCTAATGTCACAGTCACCTCCCCAAGTCCACTGCTAGGAGTGCATGGGGCTTTTAGGGAGTATCTAGACACAAGTAATAAAGGGTCTGACACATTGTATTAGTTAGGGTTTTACTTGGAGGAACAGATATAATATAAGCAACAGATATTATCATAAGATACAAAATATATAAGGAATTAGAAGATTGGCTTATGGCTCTCAGCCGCAGAATCAGATGAGAAAGTGTGCAGAGGTCGTCTGCATGCCCCAGACTGAAGAATTCAGGCCCAAGGTCTGAAGCTCACTGCAGTGCACCGTGCAAGTCTCAATTCATCAGCCAATGGGTCTGTGATGGAAGACTGAAGAGTCTGCGACAGAAGCTGAAGGAGCCAGGCTGGAGGGTGAGGAGTCTGCGCTGCAAGCCAGGCAATGAAGTTCAAGCCAAATGCTAAGACTGAAGCTCCTCTGAGGAAGTAGAAGTTCTACCCCTTCCTCAGCCTCTTTATATGGTCTCTCTGTGCCGAGTCACTCTGGGGTGGGCCCACTGCATCCTAGGGCCGGCTCTCTGACCACATCGGCAGGGAACCAAGTCAACACAATGTATCAACCACTGCATACATGAACCATTTCCCTAGAACAGATGCTAAGTAGGGCAGGCAGGGGCTTATGGGAGTTGATCAACAAGTATTAACTGAAGCCAGGCATGGTGGCACATAGCTGTAATTCCTGGTACTCTGGGGAACTGAGGCAGGAGAACTGCAAATTTACAGCCAGCACGGACAATTTAGGGACTTGGCAAGGACATGTCTAGAAAGAAAGTGGGAGAAAGAGAGAGAAAGACAGAGAGACAGAGAGACAGAGAGGTAAAGAGAGACAGAGGGAGAGGTGGCAGGCATGATGGGGATGTATCTCAGTGAGAAGGCTTTAATTCAATCTCCAGTACTACAACAGACAGACAAGCAGACAGACAGACAGATAGACAACAGACAGACAGATAGATGAACATCTACTTTGTGATATAAACAACTAGGCACCAAGACTAGAACTGTACATAAAATAACACAGAGGACATTCTTTAGAAATAGTCTTGATAGAATTCTGCCAATTGATATATATGTGTGCATTCAATCAATACATGTTATTGAACTCCTATGCATGAAGCACTGTTCCAGTTGTTGAGAATACAAAACTGAACAAAACAGAAAAACTCCTTGCCCTTGGCAGCTTATATTCTAATTAGGGGAAAGAAAATACAGAATGAGTACCTTTGCTCTTGTTTTCCCAGAAGATGAGCCAAGGGTTCCAGTGCAAGTGATTTATTAAGAAAGCACTCTCAAGGCTGGCAAGATAGCTCAGTGGACAAAACACTTGTTTAAGCAAGTGTAAGGGCCAGGGTTCAATCCCTGGCACTGCACGCCGTGCCAAACCTACCCCTGGGTACACGGAACCATGGATGGAGTCTGGGTGTGGTGGCACACACATGTAATCCCCGCACTAGGGAGGTAGAAAGTAGGAGGATCACTATGAGTCCAAGCTGCACATACACACACACACACACACACACACACACACACACACACACACACCCCAAAAATACTCTTGAGGGGATCCTGGGCAGCAAATAGAAGAAGGACAAGAAGGGAAGGAGTCAAGTGAAAGTGCAATATCAGAGGAAGCCCCGTCCTGTGTGGTTATCTCTCAGAGCCTGCTTCTCCTTGAAGAAGGTGTACTGGGCCTTTGTGCCCAGGTCCACTGGCCTTGGGCTGGGAGGAATGAGTGCTCTCTTCCTCTCTGACACCTGACCAACAAAGCAGCTGTGGACGCCCCAAGACCCGCCCTTGATGGAAGCTGCAGATGTGAACCTTTTGATGGAAAGTGCACATAGGCTGGGGGTGTGGGGAGGTGGGCACAGGACCAGTAAAGAGAATCAGATGCAATCTGGGTGCAGCATCACAAGATAGACACAAAGTAATGTAATGATGGGTATAGGAAGCAATATAATTTACCGGCAGGGGCAATCGTTCTTCATTCCTGATGCTTTGTTGTGTACAGAGGCTCTATTAGCCTAACAGAGGCTCCAGGAGATCTCAGTGTCTCAGCTGCCTTTAGTTACTCTGTTGGAAGGAAGCAAGGAAGGAAGGAAGGAAGGAAGGAAGAAGGAAGGAGGAAGGAAGGTGGGGTGGGTTGGTTGATGGGGATGGTGAGCCTAGGAGGAATCAAGTGGGCGTGGGTGACTCGTCCTGTCCTGATTTGTGGACCCATTTTTCTTTTAATAACTAGGACAGGGGAGAGGAGGGAGCCTTAGAGTCTCACAAAGAACAAGGCAGAGCGTGACAATGAAGAGTGAGTGGCAGGTGCTCTTTCCCTTCTGAGACACGAGTCACAGTAGTGAGAAGCAAGTATCAGGGGATCGGGAGAAGCTCAGTCCTTGAGGGAGAAAAACACATAGAGAGATGTCACAGAGCAAGTGTGCTTGGCCCTTGGGGAAGTAGCTGGTGTAAGTGGAAAAGCAGGACCCAGGGAGAGTGGGCAAGGGGGTGGCACCAAAACTGGGCAAGGGCTACGTCTGGAGCACCCGCAGGCTGGGCTGAGGCCCATGGCTTTATGCTAATACGATGGGAAGTGGACAGTGGCTTTGGGCAGAGCAAGCGCATGTCCATGATTAAAAGGATCTGTCTTAACAAGTGTAAGAAAAGAGGTCAGGGGCAAGGAAGGAAGGGAAGGCAGCCAGTTGGGGGTTAACACTATAGTCCAAGTGCAAAGCAATCAGAGCTTTAACTGTACTCTTCTGGACTTGGCAGCAAAAAAGTGCTCATATTTGGACAACATCTTCAGAGCAGAGCCTATAAGCTTTGCTAGTGGACTGAGTGACTGGGTGGTGTGAGGAGAAGAGGGGCCATGTGCAGCAGGGATTCTGTAGCAGCCACGGTGCCAGGTCCGCAGGCCCTGTCTTGACCTTTCCCCATTTCCAGTGTCAGCCTTTGTATTTCACTGTCTGAGGGTTTCCTTTGCCTGCTGGAACCCATTCTACCCATGTGATCAAGGTAGACCCAAAGGCTCCCCAGGAGCAGTCTCCTCAAACACAAGGCAGAAGCTGGAGTCTCTATAGCCCAGCTCTTCTGCAGCCAGCCAATAGGGCATTTGACTCTTTGGTTTGTGCTCCACACTGACTGATAATACCCAGCAGAGCAAAGTCCCTGTGATAACTTGCTTGGCAGTTATGCCCCCTGCAGGTTCCATCTCTTTACCTCCTTGCTTCCCACTACCTGTCACTGTTTGAGAAGGGCACCTCTCAGACAGCCTCTTCACAGTCAAAGCCTCGTCCTGAAGTCTGTTCCTTGGGGTAATCTCAACTCAAAGAGTATCTGTACAGCTTTTGGCTGAGTCACCTAGAAGCATGGTAGTGCCACCTGTTGGGATAATGAAGACCTGGGCAAAGACAGGGAGTGGGTTGGAGGGGGGACATCCAGCTTACGGACTGGCTATTCTGAGCTATTTGCTGGCTATTCTAGCCAAGGTAGTGAGCAGTCGGGGGTGGGGGGACAAGTCTTGAGAGGTGAGGGTGGAAGCCAGGCTGAGGAAATAAATCTGAACCAAGAGTGTACTAGATGTAGGTGTGTCAGTGAGAGGAGACTTTTACCTTTTGATCCAGTCTTACTGTTAAAGAGCAGACAACTTGGCAAGTTCAAGTCCAGATGGGCAGCAGATCCAAGTCACCGATATTTTCAAGGAACACCCAGGCTTGGGAGGGTCTTGCTTACACAAATGCACGCTGGTGGTGAGAAGAATACGCATCAGCTTTAAGAGAGACTCTGGTGAGTGGACTGTCCCTCTCCTAAGGCAGCGGCCTTGACAAGTGAATTAACTTTGCTGAGCTGCAGTCTGCACAGTAACGATAGAGCTGGCACAATACTAAGATTTAAGGAACACCTTAGCAGAAAGAATTTGACCCAAGAAGGATCTAATGCATCGTATTTATTTCCTTTCCCTGCTGTTATTCTTTTCCTATTCCTTCTCTCTCGCTCTCCCCTCATGGTTCCTAAATCTTTTTTGGTGTCCGATGTGGTGGAAAGGTTCTGCAGTATCACAAGGGCTTTTATCTTCAGTGGGAACTGTTGAATGTTCCAGAACTGCCGCTCCTATATAGTAAGCACAAGGTGACATAGACATAAATATCGGGGTGCCACATATTAGCCTATTACCTTATTGCTAAGAAATTGGAGAGAAAGAGAGAGAGAGAGAGAGAGAGAGAGAGAGAGAGAGAGAGAGAGAGAGAGGGAGAGGACAGAACTGACGAACTGGTTTTCCCCTTTGAGCCTCAGGGCCACCATAACTTCTTGCATGTCCCTTCCTGAGCTCTTACATATTGCTGACACATGTCACAAATGGAGCCATGAACAACTGAGTCGTGCTGAGCATCGCAGGGGCTATTTCCAGATCTCGTGCTTCTGCTGGTGAAAACCATTGGCCAGTGGCAACATCCTGGCCTGCATTTGCAGGAATCTCATGCGTGCAAAGGCTTTATGTCCCCAACATGAATGCGGCCAAATTCCGCCAGGGCAGGCCCTGTGGGGACTCAGTGTCCTTTGCTGATCTATCATTTAGAGGCTCAGCCCGGGACTGTGCAGGGAATGTTTGTAAGCTCTTTATCATGTGCTGTAGTAAATTTTAAAGGGTCTCATTCTGAAAGTTCTCTAAACAATAATCGTCTCTCTTCCTCTTCACTTCCCTCCGTTGTTTTTCATCTCCACGCTTGTTTCAAGCCCTCGGAAACCACTGCAGCGGGCTTGCGTGGAGGAGGTGAAGGCTTCTCATGTCGTCCTGCTTGTTACTGGCAGGAAGGCAAACATCAAACAGTCCCGTGCTGGCTCCCACATGGCCCAGATCTTCCTGTATAATGCGGAGAGGAAATTGGGGCCTTTGTGCTTCTCTTGCTCAGATCATATCAATTGAGTTTTCCCCTCCACTTCATTTGTACTTCGAGTCATCGTCACAGACACAGTGGCAGTGGGTGAGGAGGGTCAGGAGCGGGAGAGGAAACGAGACGAGAAAGACAAGGAGGACGGGAAAAGGGACGGTGGGGAGAGCAGGCGTCCTGGGGTGGCTCGGCCAAGGGAACTGAGGGCGCTGTGTGACATTAGCCCCGTGGCAGCTATTACACCAGCCTCAGCTGTTTCCTTCTCTGAGTCCATCAAAGGAACAGTTTAGAATGAATGAGTGTCAGAGACCTTTCAGACATGTTCCTCTGTGATTCTAGTCCTAGTCCTGGGCTTCCTTTTCATCACCTGTGTGATGGAAAATGTGGGGTGCTTGGGGTGAAGCATCTTGGTGGGAACAGCTGCCGGTGGAGCCCTAGGAACCCAGTGCATGGCTTTTGTACACGCAGCACCTTGCTACCTCCTGTGTACCCACAGGTGGTGCCCACCGAGTCTCAATCTGATGTTTTTATCCTCATGAACAGCTTCAGAGGTGTGGACAACAGATAATCTCCTGTGTATATTTTTTGCAGTTATCTATCTATATCTATATCTATATATTTGTATTTTTAGGGAAGGGTCTACAGGGTGTTCAGGGCCTCACTACTAGATCAGACTGATAGTGATCCACCTGTTTACGGCCTCTCAAGAGCTGGGATTACAGGTGCACATCACTACACCTGGTCTCAATTACTGTCTCAGCGTTCCCTGGGGGCAGGGCTGCCATGGCAGGCATGGGGATCTAACCCCTGGCCCCTGAGCCTGCTTGCAAGTGCTTTAATCTACTGAGCTATTTGGCTGACTCCAGCCATCTTAAAACATAAAACTCTATTCTTGACTTGCATCCTGCACACAGTGAGGAATGAACTGGAGTTGTCCTGTGAGCCAGGTTTGTCCCTTCTTGCTTGTAGCCATAGACTTGGGTACGACTCTGAGTGGGCCTCTTGGCAGCCATGTGATGTTGGCAGACCATTTTGCCTCTGGTTGCTTCCTTCACTTCCCACGGGACTGTGAGCACCCTTTCGCCAGTGCTGCTCTGTGTCTTTTCCAGACGTACACTGCACTTAGCAAAACAACTGGCACATAGCAAGTGCTTCTTAGTAATCCTTATTGGTACTGATTTGTAACCAGATTGGAAGTCTGCTTGGATGAGAACTTGGCTGAGGACAGAGCTTTATTTTTCTTGGTGTATGCTCAAAGGGAAGGGAACTGTGGACACAGGACTCAGGACATCTTCGGGCTCAAGATTCCTTAATTCATGCATCTATTTTTCCACAAATATTTCTTGAGGTCTGCCACATACCAGTGCCTGGTTAACAACTGGGAATATGGTTGAGTACAAAATAGACCAAATTCCTGCCTGCAAGAAGCTCACATTCTTGTGGGGAATGATGGAAGCCCACATCAAAATAAAGGCAAGCCTTCTCTGTCAGAAAGGAATAAGCACTACCAGAAAAAAACTCAGGGTGGGGGTTAGTAAAATGTGCAAGTGAATAATTATCTTTTGTAGGAAGATCAGAGCAATTCTCCATGGCAAGAGGCAACACAAACAGACTCCAGAAGAAGGGATGGAGATGGTCATCTGGATATTGAGAGGGTAGAATTCTGGGCACCCGGAGCAGCAAGCGCAAAGACCCCAAGGTTAGATTCCATGTGGCCTGTTGTAGAACCCCAAGGAAGCAGAATGCTGGGCACAGCTGTGAGGCCAGAGGTGAGCATGCATGAAAAACAGGGCAAAGCAGGGGTATGAGGAGCAAGGAGCCCAGGAAGGACACAGTGCTGGGCCTTGCAGGCCACTGTAGGTCTTTCCTGCCCTATGTTGGAAAAGCTGGCCTGGTTCTCGCTCATTTCTGTGGCGGCCTTTTGCTCTGTCATTCAGCTCCTATTCGTTCAGCAGCAGCTTCTCTGCTCCCAGCACTGCTCTTTCTCTTTGTTATGGACACATGCCATCATCTCTATACTTGGGAACTCAGAACCAAGTGAGGTCAGGTAGTCGTTAATCAAATAAACATGTATAATAAGACCACGCTGCAGAATGCCAAGGGGGTGTTGGCAAGGGATCTGGTGACCAGGTAAGCTGCTCTGGGAACAGTGGAATACAGGGGTAGTCACCGGCAGGCAGCCACTGCAGGGAGCTCAGTGAAGGCTGACATGGGAGGGTAGACCCTGGTGGACTGTGAGGCTAGTGCAGTGGGCTGCAAGGGAGAGGATGTCCCCCAACCCTGGGTGCTGGGCAGAAAGGCTTTTCTCTTTTTCTGAGAGCAAAGAAATCTCAGGAGTAAATAAGGCAGGGTGTGACGTGAGCACATGTGCATCTGGAAGTGATCACTCTTGCCATCTGCAGAGATTTGGGGCTGCTAATGAAAAGGTGGCAAGGGGAGCAGCAGCACAGCTCACAGGTAGAACACATGATCAGCATGAGCACAGTCCTGAGTTCAATTTCTGGCAGTCATAAGTAGAGGTCTGTATCAAGTTCACAATTATAGTCACCATACAATTCTGTACTTACTGGAGAAACATGTAATGGAAGATACACAAATATGTGAGGGCGTACAAGATTGACTCATAGAGGCGGCCACAGAGTCACGTGTGAAATGGTGACTAATGCCTGAGCCCTGGGCATCCTACAGAACCAGTCCAAGTTCTGAAGAAGCTCATTGTGCCCTTGCTGAAGGATCGGTGGTGGAACCCAGGAGTAGACCTCCAAGGAGACGGTGAGGACTGGAGCTCCTCTAGCGACAGAAGCCAGCCAAGAAATTGTCTCCTTTTCATATTATTTTAGTGATGTCCTCCATTGAGAGGGGTTTCCACACCCAGAACTGTGCTCAGCCTATTTAGGTTAACATTTCTCATTCAAGTTGATGCAATCAATTAATTATCACAGTTGCTTTGATGAGAATGGACAAGAGGAAGCCCAATATGGACTCTAGAAATATCCACAGGTAGGATTTGGAGGTCACGTTGAAGAACTAGCCGCAGAGGTAAGGGAAAGGAAGCTTGAAAATGCCTCTGAGCTTTGGAGCTGTGTCCCCAGATGAAGGGTGGCCAGGGTGCTGGCTGGACCCTTAGGGGTTCCATTTTGCTAATCCGCTGCAACAGTCTTCTTGAATGTTAGGACTATGTCTAGTTCCTTGCCCAGAAGCCAGCTCAGCGCCTGCTCACTGCAGGGACAGAAAGGAGAGTGTCTCCTTAGAATTCAGGAGAACCTGGGAAACAAACGGAACCAGCCAATGCAGCGTGAGACCAAAATCCAGCTCATAAAGGCCAAAAATAAGGTTTGCACATCTCTGGAGTTTCTACATGAAGTATGCAAAGTGACCCCTGATTGTACTAGTAAGCGCTTGAAAGTGACTTAGTTGTGTCTCCCTGTCACTAGCCTCTTTCTCAAGTGTGGTTCTCCCCTCTTGAATTCTACTTCCGTTCTCTCCTGAAGTCTCTGCATAAAGGTTACTTTGAAAAGACGCTTGGATCAGCTTTCCCCCTCAGGACCTCTGTGAGGGCGGTCTCCTCTGCCCTGAGGGCCTCTTCTCCCCACACCCCTACACCTGGGGGCTCTTCTGCCATTTGTCACCAGCTCTAGGAGCTCCCCTGATGCATCTCTCTCCAGCATTGGTTGTCAGAGCACCTGTATTTCTCCTACGGGGCACTTTTCACAGAGCCCGCTAATCACTTATTCTGGTCCCATGCTTAGTCATTTTCACGGTGGTGCATGGTCCCCAGGCCCAGCACTGAGCTGGCATAGAGGAGTGAGTGAGCCAGGGTGATGCCAGTTTAGATTGAATGAGTCACAAATAAATTGAAATCACCCAGTGGCGCCTTAGAAAAACAAGTTTTGCTTTACATCTCCTAAGCATGTCTGGATTTTATGAGGCAAAATAAACCCTTAGTGAATGGAATGGTCATCTTATAATGGGGGAACTATTTTAAAGGTATTAAATGCCTGTGGTTTCCATCAACTGCTCTGTACACCCCACTGCTATTCCACCCTTTCTGCTTCAGCAGAGGGTGAATGACACCTTGGATGGAAGAGGCTGTGCAGGGGTGGGGAGTGGGGGTGGGGAGCTGGGCCGGGTGGGAAGAGGAAACAGAAAGCCATTTCCTGGCCCTGCACAGGGCAGAAGGGGAGTAGGCCCGCAGGGCTCCTCTGGGACTTGTGTGGCAGCCCCATTCTCCAGCCCTTGCTCACCTGGAAGCCTCCATGGGATGAATCCCTGAGAACAAAGCAGAGTTGCCTGTGCACCCTGGAGCAGGCCCAGCAGGTGGCAGAGGCACTCCAAGGGCATGGGGGGGGTGTCAGGAAAGCTCTCCCCCACTGTCACAGACACTGGCTCAAAGGGACAATTCTAACGGAAAGGAGGTGCTTTCCCAGGAAGACACAGAGTCATCATTATTTAAGTAGCTTGAAATCCCCATTTCTGAACCTATCACCACACGCACATTCCCAGTAGCAAGAGGCTTGTGTACATGGCAAGTTGCTTGTAGGAAAAACAGTAGCCGCATTTTCTGTGTACATAAAAGCACAGTAGGAGCGTGATTGACATTGACCACCCAACGCTCTAATGACAGATCCTTAAGATGGGACAATTTGCATGTCACCAGAGGACCTTTCCCATTGTTCCTGTCCTAGCCACCTGACAATGCCAAGCACCCTTTCCCTGTGCTCCTTCACTGTACAATATTGTCATTTTGTCTTCATCCTTGTTGGTAGTTCTGTGGACTTACTCTAGGGCCTTCATACTGTGCTGCATCACCAGCCCTTTTAAATTTTGAATCAGGGTCTTGCTAAATGGCTAAGTTGTTCAGGATGAGTGGATTCTTGCAAACTTACTGCCTCACCTTCCCTGAGTGCCAGGATTACAGGCCATGTGCCACCATACCTGGACCTTCCACTGTTTTTCCAATCAGAACACCCAGCACTGAATGAATAGGATAGTCCAACAGCAACCCTTAAACGAAGACACAAATTTCTAGCTCAGCTTCACCCCTATGTCTCTATGCTCTGAGATACTGATGCACAGGAAATACCAGTGAGCAAGGTGTGTGTGTGTGTGTGTGTGTGTGTGTGTGTGTGTGTTGAAGTGGGCATGGGGGCCTGTATATACTCATACATACTTCTTTCCTTCCAAAAACTTGTCTGTATGAAAGTACAGGGACCTAGGGCCAGAGAGATAGCTCAGTGGCTTAAGTACCTGCCTGACAAATACAAGGTCCTGAGTTTGATCCCTGGTACCAAAGATAAATAAATAAATAAATAAATAAATAAATAAATAAATGTATAGGGACCCCTGTTCCTTGCAGTCTATTTCCCCAAAGTTCTCTACTTCTGGGCTATTTAGATGAGAACACCAATTCCATTGTCCCCTGTATCCATTCTTGTTTATGAGATGCACTGCAAAAGCGACGCTCCATCTTCAGATCCTGGATCATCCTCTCGCTCTTTCCAATTTCTCTGCTCCTACCAAGAGTTAAGTATTCCTGTTATGACTTGATCCTTTGAAGCATGTCTGATGGCTGTATCATAAAACAATGGCAAAGCAGTTTAATTGAACCTTTTTTAAAAGTACATACTGACACCAGATAGAGAATAATAATGCTCAGCACTAGCACAGAACTTTTCATCTTCAAAGCACTTTGCCACCATTAGCAGTCGCATTTGCTGAAGGTAGATTTACCTTTGTCAGCATCACAATGAAAGAATCAGATGAAATTTGGAGGGAACAAGAGGCTTGCTTGGAATTGTGCTAGAAATCAGTCTGAAAGCAAGCCCAGGATTGATCCCAATTACATTGTTTTCTTGTTTGCATGCAGGATAGGTGGGGACATCCTGCAGAGGTGAACCCTTGCCCAGTCTTGGAGCTCCCAATGGCATGCTCCCTGTGGCTCTTTCCCAGTCCTCAAGTCACTGGATCTTTGCACTTGTCATTGTCCCTACCTGTAATGATTTCCTCTTCCTTACTGTCCCCCAGATTACGCTTAGTCATCCTTCAGCTCCCTATCAGCCATGCCATTGTCAGAGAAGACTCTGATGACCATTGGTAGACCCCAAAGGAGCCTCTTGTCTGAGCCTTCATGAAATAAGAATTGAGTTTGTATCATTCCTTGGTGAAAACCTTCATGCGGTCAGAGGTCTTGGTTTTGTTCAGCTTTGTATTCCCACAGCCTACGAGCACAGGACCAGCACTTCCTAATGAATGCTTGAATGAAAGTAATTAATTTTGCCTTCTGTATTTCTATCTGCCCAAAATATTCAACTTGCCTCAGGTTAATTCAGATACAAGTGAAAGTCCTCTGAGTGCTCTATTCTGCAATGTTTATCACATGCATCCTTATTCTACAATATTGCACATCTGCCTGCCTCTCTCTCTCTCTCTCTCTCTCTCTCTCTCTCTCTCTCTCTCTCTTTTGGTCTCTCTTTCTGTCTCTCTCTCTTTTCCTCTTCCTCTCTCTTTCCCTCTCCTCTCTCTCTCTCTCTGTCTCTCTCTCTTTTTCTTTCAGTTGTATTTAGTACAAGGTCTACAGGTTCTTACTATGTAGATTGTACTCTTAGTAACCCTCCTGTTTCCAGCCTCCCAAGCACTGGGATTACACATGCACACCACCATGCCCAGTCTGAATCAGTGTGCCTCTGGGTTGAAGCTAGCATGGCATGTGGTGCCCAGAATCAAACCCTGGTCCCTGCACTCTGCCTCAGCAGGCACTTTAGTCCACTGAGCTATCTGGCCGGTCCTGCCTTGCTTTCACACATGAGGCCTGGAAAGCCCTTTAACCTGTGGCTATGACATCTCCACCTCACTTACTGCTGAGGTTCCATCAGCCTCCCTACTCTTCCAGTTCACGGAGTCCCATCCACATGCCTTTTGCACTGCCTGCTTCCTCTGCCTGCTATGGTCTTTCCCCAGAGCTTTTCATGGTTTAAGCCACCTTGCCAGAAGTCTTTTCTATTGAAACTATGACTCCTCCTTTATAGTTCTGCATTCTGCCTTTTAAATTGTTCATTATGGCTTTGTAGATGCATATGGTGTATTTATCACCTAATTTTTTTTTTTTTTTTTTTGGCGGAACCGGGGTTCAAACTCACGACCTTACACTTGCCAGGCAGGCACTTGTGCCACAGAGCTATCTCCCCAGTCCCTATCACCTAATTTTTAACTAGATTGCATATTACTTAAGAGTAGGACCGCGGGTCTTCTGTATCACGCTGTTTTCAACCTCTGGGGGGTGCTTGGTAGAAGGAAACCTGCTAAGCACCCTTTATGGCAAAGGTGTCAACAAATTAGCTAGTTTTGTCACTGAGAATTGAATAATCAAGGCATTTGGCTTGATTATAATGCACATTTTCCTATTTCCAATGGGACTGCCTTCCAGAATCCAGTTCATTCTCTCTCCATTCCTGTCCGTGTGTCTCTGTCTTTCTCAACCAATCAAGTTCATACACAAATGCATACATGCAGCACATGCTCATAGCAACTTTACTAGATCATTACTCGAGATGGTAGAAAGTCGACATTCTTTGATTTTTTTGCCTTTCATGTGTTGTCAATTTCAAATGAGTGCAGTTAGTCCCAAGAAAACAAAGTCTGAATTTCACAGTTTTCTGAGAATTATTGGAACCAGGACTTCAACATGAGATGTAAGTCTGTAAATATTTTCAGTGCTTAATATAATAATTACATTTTAGTGTTGATTCACACATAAATATTTTCTTACTTCCCCCACATGCATGGTAGAGTGTACATATTTTCCTTCTCTCTCTTTTTTTTTCTGAAAAGCACATAAAATACAAATCTTTCTACATCAAAGTGGCAGCAGAGGAGTTAGAGTTCTAAATATTCTCTGATTTGGAGTGGTGTTCCGCTAGCATGAAACCAACACTTCATCAAAGTGGTTTGCTTCAATCGGGGTTGTCCCGGCGAGATATAAATTATAAATCATATCTTCTGTTTTACATGGGAAATGGGAACTCTGAGGTGGATCATCCTCCAACAGATGGGCTCCAGGTAGTTTCATGTTTTCTGCTGCTTATGCTTTGCTTCTAATGTCATTTTCAAAGCTTCCATCATTAGCTTCAGAGGGGCCTTGGCAAGGAACTTTCAACACCTAAATCTGGGTTTGGGCAACAGCTCCAGCAGCCAAACAAGGCTGGGTGGCCTGGGATGGTAGAGCAAACACCAGCAAACCAACCTGTGGATCAGGCAGAAGAGAGAGGTTGAGGGGGACACAAGGGGTGAAGAGGGCTGTTTCCCCTCTGCACGGGCTTCTCAGTTCCTTCCTAGACAGGAAATAAAGGGAAGAATGGGAAGGCTGAGAAAGGGAGCCCTACCACTTGGACCTACCTCTGTCTGTAATCAACAATGAATCACAGGCTTCAGTTTCTCATCTGAGGATCCTGGGACAGACTGAGGATGATAAGTGGTGACTCTGTTATAGAAAATGTTAAGTGCCAAAATGCTGGTTTGGAAAATCCTCCTGAATATTTCCTAAAGATGCTATATCGAATAACCACAGACTGAGTGCTGAGTGACTTCAAATAACAGGAGCATATCCTTTCACCGTTCTGAAGTCCAGTAGTCCAAAAGCAACATGTCATCAGGACCAGATTCCCCAGGAAGGGTCCTTTCTTGCTTCCACCAGCCTTTGGTGGCCCCTAGATAGTCCTTAGCCTGGGGATGCATGACACCAGTCTAGCCTCCACCTTTTGATGGTCTTTTCTTCTGTGTGTCTCTCCGTAGACTTCTTATAAGGATGCCAGTCATTGGAGTTAGGGTCCACCTTACCTATGGAATGCTTTTATCTTGAGATCATGAACTAATTACATTTATTCTATTTCCAAATAAGACTATTTTTCCCAGGTGGTGAGTAGACATGAATTTGGGAGGTGACTGTTCAACCATTTCAACTCCTAAGTGACTCCCTTACCCTGGTTTTCTAAACTTCTCTGTGGGGATTCCCTGACTGTGCTATTCAGTTGGATATGCAGAGTGCCAGGGTGGGGTGGCAGGGCAACTGTGGACCCTGACCCAGCACTCCAGACAGCACTGAAGAACCAAGGTCCTCTTTGCTGTGTGTTCTGACTCAGTAAGCAGCTGAGACAGTGCATGTAGACAAATGCAGTGAGACCAGAGACTTTAGACTAAAATGGAGGGTTTGTTTCCATCATGTCTGAGAGAGAGACAGAGAGAGAGAGAGAGAGAGAGAGAGAGAGAGAGAGAGAGAGAACATAGCCAGGCATGAGGATGTGTGTGAGATGCACCTCCATTCAGCTACACTGAATGCTTTTGATATGACTGGGTAAGTCATATCTTCCTGTTCCTACACTCTTGCTCCTCTTTGGATGCTCCTCTTCCTCCTCTTCTTGGGCTACACACTAGTCCCCATTTTGGGGGACTAGTTCTAAGCCCATGGTTAAATGAGGTCCAATATATCACATGGAAAATTCTGGAAGTAAACCATGCTGACAATTGAGAGATACCAAAGAGCAGCTTCAAAGTGCCTCCTTTAATTGAAAAGGTGAAGATTCTTTGCTTGGTAAAGGGAAAAGAAAACACATGTTCAGGTGTTAAGATCTGAAGTATTGAGAGAGATCACATCACATGACATATTATACTTATGCTATTTTTAAAGTTATTGTTTATCTCTTACTCTGCCTAATTTAAAAGTTAGTTATATAATTATGTATAAGAAAAACACACCCTATGTAGGATCCTGGAGGGATTTTTGAAGCATATCCTCTGCAGGTCTAGAGGAGACTACTGTACTCTGTATCCTGCTAGGTTTTCTGGAATTCTGTTTGCTCCTATTATGCTGGGCATCCTTGTTGCTCCTTGCCCTGATCTGAACCACAGAACAGGGAGGGAACCAGAGCCCTGCAAATTGTACTTCCCAGGCCCTGGTCAGTTGACCTCCATTGAACTCAATCAAAGGGAGGCAGTGCTGGGAAGAGTAGGACAGAAGGAAGGGGGAAGCCAGGACATTCTCTCTTCCTCTCTGCTTATGGTTTCCAGCCATAGCAACTTTCCCCTATCATCCAGGTCTTTCTCGACCAGACTATAAGGTCTATTGCTCTTCAGGTCCTTCCTTGTCCCCAGCTCCCACACCCTAGTCCCTCCTTTGTGTTTCAACTCCAGGGTCCTAACATCATCATGTTACTATCCTGGCTGCTTCATAAGCCTACTTTTGGCTTATTTCATTGGCCATTGGTAACCATTGTGTTGCATGATTTGACTAAGAAGCCTCGTTGCAGTGCCAATCTCACCTATCACCATTTATCTCCTTAGCTGTCTGCTCCCCAGTGAGACTGAACTGTAGAACCTGTGCTGTAGGCATCTTTGCTACCACTCTCCCTGCTACAGCCTCCCTTTTCTCTCTCTCCTTGCCCATATCCTTGTGCATAGGAGGATCACATTAAATGTCTATTGGTTCAATAAATAAATTAGAGTCAACCCTGACTTTCCAGGAGCCTGGTCTCCTTGAGACAGCTTTCGAGGATCTGTTCCTTTCCTGCACATCACTTAACATGATGTGTAATTGTACAGCTATGTACATGTTTACTGGATTAGTGTCTTGTCTTCTCATTGTCACAAACAAAGCACAGGACAGCTTATTTAGCTTGCTGGGCTGCCGCAGTGCAATGCCTAGCATAGAAGTGCCCAGGAAATCCATGGTAAGTGGAAAACCAGGTGGGTCTTCAATGTCTCCTATTCTTTTGAGCTTAGAAAAGAATGTTTAGCTCTGCTTACTCTGGAGTGTGAAAGAAAACGTGTTGGAAAACAAAATTGGAAGAGAAGATGCTACAAAATTTTGCTTTCATTGTCAACATGGTAGTTCATTTTGCTGTTAATGTTTAGTATACATTTAAGCCCATTTAAGCAGTAAAGGTAAACATTTTTTCTTTTGTGCGTATGGACACCTGAACTAGAGACTCTCTTACTTGTCACCCCATAGTTCCTTTGCTGTTCTTCTTCCAGAATCTGCACGTGTTCAACATACTTTGAAGATTCATGAGCCTCCATGTCTCAATAGCAATAACCTCTTAAAAGACAAAAACTATGCCGAGGTGGCCATTAAAGTCATGCACATTCTAGTACTTTTCTCCTTTCAGCAAATAGTAGGATTGCATTTTCCAGCTCTCTTTAAAATTAGGAATAAGTGGTATTGAATTTGAGTTGGATGAGGTGAGTCTGGTCTCAAAAAGCAGGTAAAACCGCCGCCCAGTCACCCCCAGCCCAACTTGGGCCATTGCTGTCACTAGCAGGGGGAGGAGGGCCATGACCCAAAGGAACCAGACCAGTTGAGGAAGCTGTTTATTGGTGGTCTGAGTCCTCACCAGTTGTGTGGTACTGAGAGATCCTCAAACAAAATGCTCCAGAGGCTTTCGTTTTGTGACTTCCTCTTGTGTTGAAGAGGTAGATGAAGCAACGTGTGTGTGACCGCTCAAAGTTGATGGGCGTGAAGTGGAACTGGAGAGAGCTGTTTCTAGAGAGGATTCAGTAAAGCCTGGTACCCATCTAACAGTGAGGAAAATTGTTGTTGGTGATATTAAAGAAGATACAGAAGATTATAATTTGAGAGACTACTTTGAAAAATATGGCAAAATTGAAAAGAGAAATTATAGAAGATAGACAGAGTGTGAAAAGGAGAGCATTTGCTTTTGTAACCTTGGATGATCATGACACAGTTGATGAAATTCTTGTTCAGAAATACCGTACTATGAATGGGCATAATTGTGAAGTGGAAAAAGGCCTTTTCTACACAAAAGATGCAGTCTGTTGTAACACAAAGAGGCCAGGGACAAATAGCTCAATGGATTAAAAAAGCCTGCAAGCAGGCACAGGGACCAGGGGTTCAATCCCTGGGTTTGCCGTGCCAGGCCCGCCTCCAGGGTGCTCTGAGATGGCAATAGAGACTGGCTGTGGCGGCACATGCCTATAATCCCAGCTCTTGAGAGGCTGTAAACAGGTGGATTGTTAGTAGTCTGATCTAGTAGTGAGACCTTGAACACCTATATACCCGTCCCTAAAATACAAAAATAAGTAAAATAAAATAAAACAAACAGGCCATAGAGGTGGATCTGGCAACTTCATAGTTCGTGGAGGAAACTTTGGAGGTGGTAGAGGGAACTTTGGCTGTGGTGGAAACTTGGTGGAAGAAGGTTACAGTGGTGGAGGAATGGCAGCAGAGGCAGTTATGGAGGAGGTGATGATGCCTATAATGGATTTGGAGGTGACAGTGGGACCTGTGGTGGTGGTCTTGGTTATGGTAGTAGAGGAGAGTGTGATTGTGGTGGACCAGGATCTGGAAACCAAGGCAATAGATATGGATATGGTGGAGGATATGATGGTTACAACAAAGGAGGAAATTTTGGTAGTGGTAACTATGGTGGTGGTGGGAACTATAATGAATTTGGAAATTACAGCGGACAATAGCAGTCAACTTACGGACACATGAAGTGGGGTAGTTTTGGCGGAAGAAGCACTGGCAGTCCCTATGGTGGTGGTTACAAATCTGGTGGTGAACATGGTGATATGGTAGCAGAATGTTTTAAAAAAAAGCAATAGAAAAGGCCTACAGTTCTTAGCAGGAGAGAGAGCGAGGAGTTGTCAGGAAAGCTGAAGGTCACTTTGAGACAGTTGTTCCAAATGCATCAGAGGAATCATACAAATCTGCCACAGAAGGAACGATGATCCATAGTTAGGAAAGTTACCGCAGCTTAAACAGGAAGCCCTTCTGGTTAAGGACTGTCATAGCCACAGTTGGCAAAAAAGTGCAGCTATAGATTAATGCAGCATAGTGTCAATTAGGTGTACATTCCTGTGGCCTTTTATCTGTTGTAGCTTTCTCTTTTTCTTTCTTTTCATTGCATCAGGTATAATTTGCTTCGTAAATTGTGGTAGTGGTACCAAGAATTAAAAAATTAAGGAATTTTTTAACTTTTTTAAAAAAATAGTAAGATAAAATTAGGAACAATTGTATGTGAACAATGTGAGCAGGAGTGACGTGTGACTTCTGGGATAAAGCTCAATGAGCAAGTAGGTGAATTAACACATGTGTCCCTTTCCACTGCAGCAGAACTATAGCAGTGCTGAATGGCCTGGCAGTGCGGCTCCCGCTCCTAAGCGGTGACCGGCCTGGAGAAGGCACGGCAGAGCAGCCTACTGCGTTACCTTTCTGAACTTGGTTATTACCATACTAGGACCCACTTGCTCCTGACTGACACATTTACCTTATTTGCTTTTCCAGCCTCATGGAGCCATCTTCACACCTGACAATACGGGATCCTCAGCAAATATTTCCTGAATTAATAAAGGAATGTAAACAGAGTCATTACTTTCAAATGAGGCAGCAGTAGTGAGAATAAACAGGGTAGGAAGGGGTGGGGCGGGAGTAGAAATTATACCAAGGGTAGATTGGGCATCGACTGTGAGAAAAACATTTTCGTCTTTTTCAGTCCTATCTTATTGGTAGGAATGTGGTTTAAAATATTCCCCTTGGTATAGTTATTTTAGCAACTCCTTAAAGTAAAAAAAAAAAGAACGAAAAAAGAAAAGCAAAAGAAAGCAATAACATTTGCTAATGGGATAAAAATGAGGCAGAGTGCTCCACACAGAATTGTTTTTCCTATTTTTTCTCTTTGAAAGCTTAATTTCATGTGCTAACTTACTGGCCACTCACTGATTATCTACTTGTGTGTTCAGTCAAATTATTTGTTCCACAAAAAATTAGTGGAAAAGTTACTGAGTTCCAGCTTTTTGCTTAGGCATTGGCTAAGGAGGTGAAAGATGTGCTGTATTCTTTAAGAAATTCCTGATGGTATAAGGAAAAGGGCCCAATGTCTGTGCTGAGCAGCTAGCACCTAGCTCTACAGGGCATGAAATGCCGTTTATTTCCTCGCCCCTCCATTATGCTCATTCCACAGGGCTCTAGAGCCTTTTGCCTTCCTTTCCATCCTTAGCCCACTTGACCAACTCAGAGTACCCTGTGAGGGAGTAAGAGGAATGCCATCATCCCTATCTGCATGGGGAGGAAACAGAAACTCTAAGGTGCTGGAGTCATTGATGGAGTGGAGTGAAGATACTGTGACTGGGGATGTTTCATAGTCAGAGGAGGCTGACACTGCCATTTCTAGGCAGGAAAATGGGTCCGGAGCAGACCAGGGACTTCCTCAGTTGGTGGGGGTCATTTTTTGAATCACGGTCAAATTGAACATTAGAGCTACTTAAAGAGATGGAAAACAACAAATGTTGGCAAAGATATAGGGCAACTGAAGCCCTGTGCTTTGCTAATGGAAATGCAAATGATGCAGCTACTGCAGAAGATAGTATCGTGGTTGCACATAAAAATAAACATAACATTACTATGTGATTCAAGAATTCCACGCCTATGATGAGACAACCAAAAGAATTGGAAATGGGAACTTGGACAGATATTTATAAATCCATGTTTTTAGAAATAGCACTCACAATAGCTAGAGGAAGCAACATCCAAGTCCACGACAGATGAACTGATGAGAAAATGGAGGTGTATATTTACCACAGAATAACATCAACCCTTCTGGCACACGCTGCAACATGAATGAACACTAAAAACATTAGGGAAATGCAAAAGAAAACCCTAAATGAGATGCCACCTTGAAATGCATTCCAAAGTTGTTCATAGGTGTCAGACACAAAGAGGCAGTAAGATATGGGATAAGTCTGCTAAACACCCCAGTAGGGTGCCCAGCATTTAAGAGAATAACTAAAAACAGAAGAGCCCAAGTGTGGATACTGTGGCAATTTTCACAGAAATCATTGCACTTGAGCTTTGCTTGGAGGAATGTAAAAAGGTGCAACTAATGAGGAAAACACTGGTGGCTCCTAAACATTGTAAAGATACAGATGTCATAGGATCCAACAATTCCTCTTCTGAGTACATCACCAAAACAACTGACTGAGAGCACTCCAGCACAGTATTTGTGAGCCCGGGTTTGCAGCAGTATTATTTGAAGTACGCAAAAGGTGGAAGCTACCAAGTATTTATCAATAGCCACACTTAGTTTGACCTTTACACACAATGAGGTTCGTAAGTCTCAAGAAAAGAAGGAAGTTCTGAAACATGAATGAGATGTTCAGATATTAGGCTAAGTAAAATGGACAATTCAGAAAAGGACGTACATTGTATGCTTGCAAGTATCTGAGCTAGGTAGTCCATCTCACACAAGCAAAGACTGATGGGAATGTCCTAGAACTGGAGGGAGGGAGGATGGAGGCTACTGCTTAAGGGAACGGAGCTTCAAGTTGGAAAGACGGAAAAAGATAGGAAGATTGGTGGTGGTGCTGGCTGCAGAAGGCTGTGAACAAATTTAATGCTGCCAAACTGTATGTTTAAAATGGTTACACTGCTAAATTTTATATTACGTATATTTTATCACAAAGGAAAAATTATAAAGACTCCAATACAGTTCTTTAAGTCTGCAAACTTCCAAAATATGTTGGTCAAGCCACATGAACTGTTTAAAAATGTAAGTGTCAATTCACTAGTTAAAAATCCTCACATTGATTGGTTTTGCTTCAAACCAGTTACATTCAAGAATCAGAAACAACAAGCAAATATCTGCATCCTGAAGACACCTCAACACCCTTTCTGCACTGGCAGGTGAGGACAAGGCAGCCCTGAGTCCCTGCCCTCATGCTGAGTGGATGTCTTGCAGCCCTGCAGGCCATGCAGACACAATCAATAGCGTCAGTGTTCTTGCAAGCAACTCCTGATGCCAGAGCCAAGGAAGCAGGTAGATAATTTGGCAGTGGGGGAGGAGGAAAACTGGCTACCAGGTATCTGTTACTCAGAGAGAGATGAAAGAGGAATCAGCAGGCCCTTTCAAAGCTGAAAACAGTTTGCTTGGGCAGATCACTGATTGTCCAGGCAGCTGGGCGAGAGGAATTTCTTGCACTGCGGTTGACCAGACCAGGAAACCTTCTCTGGACTGCTTGTGTTAATAGACTGTTAATGATTGATGCGGGGGCCTTTTATGTACCCAAATAAAAGGCAGAAATAGGGCCCTGACTTTGGTGTTGATGACTATGCCAGCACCGCTCCCCTTGCAAAGATGGAATTTAAAACATTTATGTTAGCTGAGCTGGAACTGGGCTCCACAACAGCTCGTGGAAGAATGAAACGATCTTGTCTGGTGCTCACCTTCCTTTGTTCTTTCACTCAGACATTAAAAATACAGCAGGCTAAAAGGAGAAAATAAATTTCAAAGATCCTCCTAGATGGCAGGAGCAAAGAGAGGTGAGGAGTGGAGCGAGTTTGCTGAATGGAAAAAGCAAGCAGGTAGGATATGTGCTTCTAGGCCACGGCAGAAAGGGGCTGGAACCCGTCTGGGCACCTGTCAGCCTCCTTCAGGTAGTTTTTCTCGTGCAAGCCTCTGCTGTCTAGGAGCTTCTCCATAGTATCAGAGAAATGCATCATTTTTTAGGCTTCTCCAAGACAGTAATTGTCCTCTGTGCTTTTGGGCTAAGTAAGCTGATACTATCCAAAAGTGATGTGGCTTAAATACTTATAAACAACAGACATGTGTATTCATGTATAAATATGGAAAATCGTGGACATTCTAATGTATATTTTTCTTTAGGTACACCCAAGCAACTTTCTAGATTTGAGAGTACCCATGGAATCCCCACCAGAGTCAGTGAACCAGACATTAATTTGAGCACTTTGTGGCAAAAGGACTGAACAGCTTTCTTTGGGACTCACTTCCCATTACAGATTAGATTCACATATACTTTGATAGTGGCTGATAAGATAAAGAAATAATTTCTCTTCCAAATGGGATAATATATGGTAGTGTCTGTGCAAACATCCATCGAGATGGGAGATTCTTTTGCCAGCGAACATGTGCGTGTGTGTATTGGGACTGTCCTGAGCGTTCACCTCTATTCATAACAGGTTACTGCACCTCTTTCAGTCACTGGGTTCTTAACTTCCCACTGGCCACCGCCCTGCCCAACCCACTCAGTACGCTTTTCTTCCTGTTCTCTGCAACAAGCAGCAGTTTCCTAAGGGCTGTTTCTCTGGTTTCCTTGACCTCAGTGAAAGGCTAGCAGGTTGGAGAGAAGAAAGTGAGAGAAGTTGGATATTCCTTCTCTGCTACCCCTCTGTACTGATGTAGCATGCCAGGCACTGTCTTACCCCTTCCATTGCTACAACTATGTCCAGGTGGCTGTCCTCAAAGCTCTAGCCTTCTCTAACCTGCAGAAACAACCATCCAGCTATTCCTTGTCTCTGGGTGCCTTGATATCTTCATACACAGCTCCTACATGATAGCCCTGTTTGAACCTCTTAATTGGCCTGTTCCTCCTTGGAGTCCTCCCAATCCATATACATAGTATGAACCTCTCCTTGACACACATCATCCTGTAGAAAGCTCTAAACAGTCCACAAGGTACATGATTCTTGTTTTCTCTGATTTGTGAATGAGGAAACTGTGGACACAGTGGTTAAGTCATTCATCAAGGTGTGCAGCTAAAAATTAATGGAACCAAGTCTTATGGGGCTATCAAAATTGGAACAATGAAGTACATTTTGCTCAATATAATTCTCACACTGCCGATGCAGGGGCTTTTTACCACACCCAGAACAGGCAGCCACTCCAACAGTTCCATGCAAACCTCCCCACTCAGAGAAGAATCTAGAGGAGCAAAAGCTCAGGCAGGCTTTCTTTCAACAAATCAATTACTGACTATTTACTTCTTTTTCTTTTTGAGCTGTTGTCTCAATACTACAGAACAATTCTTGGACTTTGGCACCAGCATCACCAGGAATACGTTAAAAAGGCAAAATACCAAGCTCCACAAAAGATGTACTCAATCAGATTATCTGTCATGGGCCCCAGAAATTTGAGTTTTAATAAGCCTTCCAGGAGCTGCTGGGGCCCTGGCTTCTGAACTCCTTCTGCACCCTGACAAATCTTCACACTGTGTGGTTATCAGAGACCCCTGGGATTTCCCAAAGGCTGTCCCTGTCCAACTGCATCGAGAACATCAGGATGACATGAAACTCCTGCTCTCCTGTCTCCTTTCCTCCTCTGGGGACCTGTTTTCTAGGTTTATAGCTGATATAATCATGAATACTTCAGGGCCATTGATAAATCCTTACCCTGACAAATAAGGCCCAAAGGAAGGAGCCCCAAGATTGGCCAAGACCATCTTGATGCCTGCTGCAAGCCCTAGCAGAGTCCTCAAATCCAGAGGGAGGAGGCCTTGGTTAACTTGCAGCCCACATCTGATGAGGTGACTCGACACTGTACTTTAAGCAGGATCCTGTTCCTTACTGATAAGCCCCAAGAACTTTCCAGGTATGAAGAGCTGCCACTTTCATTCTCCAGGCTCATTTTCTTTTGCCTACTTTGTGATGGCTAATTTTCTGTGTTAATTTATTTTTCATTACGGTAGCTCAGTCTACCTGGGGGGGTGGGGGGAGGGCTGGCACAGCATATGGTGCCAGGGATCAATCCTCGGTCCCTGTTGTTGTCTAAGCTTTCCTGAGCAGGCACTTTAGACCACTGAGCCATCTCACTGGCTCTTTTATGTGTTAATTTGACTGAACTAATGAATGCCCAGGAAATTGACACTCTACAGTTTTAAAAAATTTTATTAGCCCACAATATTTATAAAGTATAACATAAGATTTAAAAAAAAACATACATACAGTGCATAGTGATCAGGTCAGGTCACTGGTACATCCATTGCTTAAATGTTTATCATTTTTTATGTAGAGAATACTCAAACACATTTGTATTAACCTCTTTGAAATATACAATCAGTTATCAAACATAGCCATGCTACTTCACCACAGAGCACAAGGCAGTGCCGCTCTGTTCCTCTGCACCCTGTACCATTCACTACTCTCACTTTATCCCACACCCTTCCCAGACTCTATCCACCTCTGTTCTACTGTCCCCTACTTTGAAGTCAACTTTGACAAGGTGCTAATTCTAGACATGCCTGCGATTGTGTTTCTGGAAAACACTAGAGATTTTTTAAATTTTATTACTTTTAATAAAAAATAACAGTGAGCCAGTTTCAAAACACATTAGTAGGACACTCACAATAATTAATACAATGCATATTGCTGTCTTCATAGTTCAGAGTACAAGATGTAGACATGATAATTTTTTAACACTATTGGTATAAATATTTCGTCTAATGAAACTAAGAGAAAGTAGTTGTACATATAGTCCAATTTTCCATAATAGTAGTGGGTTATCAGCAGAACTGGCAATGTTGGAAGCTGTTGACTTGAGTCTTTTACAGCTCAGCATACTAATCAGGCTTCACTTCTTATGCCTTATGGTTAAATTTTTCCGCTGGATGATTAAGGCCAAGTTAAAGCAAAACCTATATAACAAAACATGTAACTTTTGTATCTGATCAGGCCTGTCAGATCTCCTCAGGATTTGCCTTAAAATCATGTCCAGCATTTTGTAGAACTTTTGTCAATGTCAGCCATATGACGAGTCACAGCCATTGCTTGACCATTTTGTTCTCTGTGAAAGCCTGAGAGAATGTTTTCTCTCTAGGCAACTCTGAATCTGTAGACTGAGCAGCGTCCACCTTTGACAGTATGTGGTGGAATGGTTCCGTCTGTTGAGAGCCCAAAGAGAGTAAGAAAACAAGAGAAGGTTGAGTTCACCCTGCTTGGGACAGCACACCCATCTCCTGTCCAAGGACATCAGCACTCATTTCTTTGGACCTCAGATGAGGCTTATATTCTTTCCTTTGAGCCAGAACCTGCCTTTCTAGGCCTCCTGCTTCTAGGAAAGGAGATCCTTGTGGGCAAGTTCATCAAGGTCTCTATTTTCCTTGCAACAACAGAATAGAAATAATGTTCTAACTGCATCAGTGGAGAAGCAGAGACTTTGGGCTCTAGTTGGGGAATTAAATAAATAAACAGAGTAAGTTGAAGAAAAAAATTGGCCAGTTGTCACAGAAGCTATGAGGAAGGATGAAATGAAACTGAAGTAAGAATTAAAAGGACAGACAAACCTATGTAACTAAAGGAAGAGATAGGGCTAATGAAGAGAAAAATGGAACAGAAAAGCATCTTGGGAACAGTGCACACCAGGGCCCTGAGGCAGAAGCCATGGCCTGTGCTGGAAGAACTGAGGTAAGGAGATTAGATTTTGCTCTAACAAACTCCCTCTATTCATCTCCTGCTTCTCATGCATGTACATGTGCTACATTAGCTCCAGTTCAACTGCTTTGCTTTTGGGGCAGAACTTGGAGCTATTTCTTAATTACCCTACAGTTAGCTTTGTTTAAAAATCTATAATTAGAAAACCACCAAGAGATGGGCTGGTAATTCACCTTCCACGGTCCATTTAATCTCTGGCCTTTGCTGTTGGGCCAGCCTACAAGGCGACAGCATGTGCCAGTCATGATGGAAACGTTTGTTAGCAGAATATCTGCTCCCCCAAAGCTGGCCTGGGTCCAAGTCCTGAACCCCAAAGCCAATGCCAGGATCCCTCAATTTACTTTCCCACAAAGGGAGGCTGTACAACAGATCAGGTGATCACAGTAGGAGGGAGACAGAGGATGACATCACAAGCCCTGGATCCTTCCAGCCTGGCATGTACTATGTACAGGCCACACATTTCCTACCTTTGGACCTCAGTTTCTTCAACTGCCTAATGGGTATATTGCCTAGATTTCGGAGACATTGTCTTTGTTCAGTTTTCATGAGACAGTCAATCGGTACAGCACTCATGGAGTCACTTGTAATATGTATCACCATTTAAAAGTCACATTTGTCTTGGTGTGACAGCTCTGTTTCTAAGATTTTTCTTTCCAGGCCCTGTGGTACATTTGGATAGATTATGGACATGGAACTCATATTTGCAGGCACTTTTTTTTTTTTTTTTTTTTTTTTTAGCAGAAGATTGAAAACCACTAGAGGCCCTCTTGCTACGGGACTGTAAATTGTGGTGTGGCCTCATAGGAAGGCTGTGCAAACTCTGAATACTGAGGCCAATCTCTAGATATGGCTATGATACGAAGCCTAAAATGTATCGTTATGTGAAGCAACGAAAGGCTGTGCGTGCTGATGCTTTTAGGATAGTACTGGTGTGGTATGCTTGTGTACGCATATTTTATTTCTAGAAAGAAACGTAAGAAACCATCAGTGGTGTCCTCAGAGACTGTGGGTCAGTGTGGAGTGGTGCTTTCCTTTTTGCTGCATATTCCTTTTGTACTATTTCAAGTTCCTTCCATGTACATGATTTACATTGTCAAAAATTAGATAAATTTTTAAGATGCTTTAATTGCCTAGAGACCCAGATAGGGAGCAGAAGTGACTGAAGTGGACTGGAGGTAAAACAAAAGGGATCCCCAGGGACATTGGGGAGCTCAAGTGCTCAGTTCCATTCGAAGTGACAGCTGTCATTCAAACCCACTCAACTGTGGCCATGGAGCAAGGGACCTGTGTGGTCAGACCTTACTTCTCCAGGGAAACAGGAATTCACATTTTAATATGAACTGTCCCAAGCCGGGCGTGGTGGCGCACGCCTGTAATCCCAGCACTTGGGAGGCGGAGGCAGGAGGATCGGTGCGAGTTTGAGACCAGCCTGGGCTACAAAAGTGAGCTCAAGGCCAGCCTCAACTGCATAGTGAGACCCTGTCTCAAAAAGACAAAAAAAAAAAAAAAAAATATGAACTGTCCCAGGGAGGAAGCGTTGTTAATAAATTAGAACTGTTAGAAACAAAACAGAAGAGTCTACATCTAAAAATCTGGGTGCAGAGCTTGTTGTTGACATTTAGTTTGTAGGTGGTATATTAGGTGTCTTGGAATTCTCATTTCAGCTTTGTGGATCTGCTGCACTTACCCAAGCATGTCAGATACTTAGGGATGGATGGACGGACAGACAGACAGACAGACAGACAGACAGACAGACAGACAGATAGATAGATAGATAGAAAAGATTCTACCCAGGGCCTTTGTGTTTTGCTATGGCTCCCCTTCCCCACTATATCTTTTATTTTAAGACAGGGTCTCTCTAAGTCACTAAATTGCCCAGACCTGGCCTGATACTTCGATCCTCCTTCCTCAGCCTCCCAGAATGCTGGGATTACCGGTGAAGGCCACCACACCCAGCTGCGTAGTGCATACACTTACGCATGCGTACGGGGTCTTTCTGAAGTTTATGCAGGTCTCCTTACAAGACATGACTGTGGCCGTGGTACAGAGTGGTGGTTCTGCACCAGCCACCCTGGAAAGTGGAAAAAGCCCTGCTCTTTTGTGAGCATGAGACACTTGGCCTGAGGCCAGCCTTGAGCAGTCTGAAAATGGCAGGGGGTGGAAATTGCCTTGGGGAGTCAGACTTTAAGAAATTCTGGAGATTTTCAGTCCAAAAGCAGAAGTTTAGAAAAGCCATGAAACACACAGGCAGAACTCCACCATGACCTAACATGTTCTCTTCCCCTACAAGGATAGTTATATGCTCCCATGTTCAGACACACATCTTCGGAAAATGCTAAATGGAAGCTCACTGAGAATGATGCTTGCAGCCAGGCGAGATGCTGCATGCCTAGAATTCCAGCTTTCTGGGAGATGATAAAGGCAGCATGGTTTCAAGTTTGAACCCCCACCTGGACAACTTAGCAATGTATACTCTAAATAAAAATTTTAAAATGGGCTAGGAGATAGACAGAGAGACAGATAGATGTGAAATCCTGGAGTTCAATTCTTAATACTAAGAAAGAAAACAAATTAACTATGTTTGGATCCAGAAAGTGTTATTTTTCTACCACTAAAATGATTTGACCCAGAAAAGCAACATTCAAAACAGAATAATAAGAAAAAACAATATGGCAGAAGAAAAATTTCTTGAGTAATCTGTATCTTTGTCACACTTACATCACATTTCCATTGTCTGTATTTATACAGTGGTGAGTAAACAAGCATCTTGTAGTGTTGCTGAAGTTACTAGTTGTTCAATAAAAATGTTAGAATTGAACAGGAAATAAATCATGTATTAAAAAGTAATCATTTATCACCTCTCATCTAATGATCAAGTCCTGTTTCCCATGGAATCAATCTGTTTCTTAGACTACAGGTCTCAAAAGCTAAGGAAAACATTGAAGTCTGGCATTTCAAATGAGAGAACCCTTCATGGACGAAGCTTTGTCAGGTTGGCAGAGCACAAGGCTCATGGAAGGATGAGGCCCTTCTGGGTTTATGGGGGTGTTCAGTCATACATGTCTTCCCAGAACAATCAGGGGAGCAAAGCATCTAAGACATCCGGGAAGAGTGAGATGCAGGGCAGATTGCTCCAGCCGTGTGAGGAGACCCTGTCACAGTGTCACCCCAGCACAGGCCTGGAGCAAGTCTTCCAATGTGAGGGCGGGCTGTGTGAAGCGTGTGCACACAGCTCACACAGAGCCCACGTTCGCCGTGGGTGCTCGGGCTGAGGTGCCGCTGCAAGAGAGGCGTGCTGCACCATGTGTCACCAACATCTCAGTAGATGCCCCAGAGCCACTCACCTCCTCCCCTGCCTCCTCCCTCTCCCCTCATGCCACCTGTTCTTCCCATCAGGGTAGGAGCTGTCATCTGGGGAGTGCCAGGCCCTAGGTGCCAGGCCCTAGGTTAGAGCTTTCTGACATGACCTCTTCCCAGTGAACTATAAATCAGCCAAACTAGTGAAGAAATGGAGGCTGACACAGAAAGAGGCCTCTTCAGAATTTGAACCTAGGACCCTTTATCTCTACTACCCAAATTCTTCCCAGCAAGGAAATTTCTTGAGCTTCTAATTGTTTAGGGGAAAACAAATGTAAGTTTCTTAAACATCCAACTCCCTCGCTCCTTTTCCTTTTCTCTCCCTGCCATTATTTCTCCTCAGCGTAGATAACAGTCTCAACCATTTCTGGAACACTCTTCAAACTCTCTCACCCATATCCTTGTCCCAAGCAGCCCCTCCCTGCCTCTTTCTGTTTATTTATTTCTTTTTTGCTCAATTTCGAATTCATTACCTTACTAGGACCCTTAAACTTCGCTCCCACTAGCACACAACATCAGGAAGTACAGGCTCAAACCTGCGGCTCTCTGGACTTAATTCTCCTAAGGAATGGAAGAATACTGCTACCGATGGCACACAGGCTCCTAGTCCAGTTGAGTCTTGGTCTCTTTAGGAAACATGTGCAATAACCAGGGGGCTGGACCAACTCAGTGTGTGAAAGTGGCATCTATGACACCTCCCTTCCGTCAGCATGTGGAGAACAGAATCTGGAAATGTCCTACACCAGAGCTGCTGGGCACTGGATTGGGAGGGAAGCGGTGTTCTACACAGCAGCAGCAGCAGAAAGAGGACAAAAGTATCTCACAGCATGTTTCTGCAAAGAGACTGGGAAGATCTGGGTATAACAAGGAACATGTTCCATCCCTAAATAAAAACAACATGGTTAATGGATGCTGAATGTACGTTTATAGCCTAAAAGAATTTCAGTTTCATACAGAAAAAACCTCAACTCTTTGTGGTTGCATTTCACATTAACTGGAGCTTTTGTGTACAACCTAAACATTGTCAGTTTGGAAAAAAACCTCACTGTGATGTGAAGATCCATCTTGCCAGTTAAGTTCTCAGTTATTTTCTCTTTCTCTTATCCTTGGTAAAATTTTATCCAAAAACTTGACCCATTAGAGAATAAAGTATGAAATCAAGAGTAATTTCAGTTTTGGCAGCCCCTACATTTCCTAAGCTCCTTAAAGACTGGCTGGATGAAAGGATCCTGGGCTCCGAGTCTCTTTGAGATAAATGATGGAATATAAATGAAAACCCATGCCCCCCAAACATGTTGAGGATCCCCACCATTCCACAGCCACCCACTAAGGTAAAAAATATGAGCCCTTTTAGTAACAATTCAGAATTCACCTTTATCTCCTACTGGACTCATTAGTTCATAGTCATGACTTCTTTCCACATTTATACGTATACATGTAGATATATAAACTAATCTTAGGTGACAACTGATATTTTAAAAGTCCAGGTAGAGAAAGAAGCAGTTTTTTTTTGTTTTTGTTTTTGTTTTTTTTTTTGCCTCAAATCTATTTTTTTTTTTAATCACTGTTCAACTTGCTATGTCATTTTATTTATTTATTTATTTATTTATTTTTTTGTCTTTTTGAGACAGGGTCTCACTATGCAGTTGAGGCTGGTCCTGAGCTCACTTTTGTAGCCCAGGCTGGTCTCGAACTCGCACCAATCCTCCTGCCTCAGCCTCCCAAGTGCTGGGATTACAGGCGTGAGCCACCACGCCCGGCCTAAGCTATGTCATTTTAACCAAAGGCAAAATTCCCATTGTCTCCATCTCAGATCTTATTGCTTCTATTGCTTCACACATGCTGTGCAACTTCTGTAAAAAGAAAAAGATGGAGCAGTCAGTCCAGTGATGAATCTGACATGACTTTCATTGAGAAACAGGGGTGCTAGCCAAGAGAAGGCCAGCAGGTGCAAAGGGAACTTAAATACTTTCATATACAATGGCTTTCTGGAGAAAGAGAGGAAGAATGAATGAGAGGGAGGGGAAGATGAGGGGGAGAAGAGGGAAGAGAGAAAAATTATATTCAACAAATAGAAAAAAATCGCTGAAAGCCCATGAGTCAAGTCATAGCCAAATCATTTTCTATCTTAAGTAGGTTCACTTTTCCTCTCTCTTTTTTTCCTTTCTTTTTCCTTTTCTTTTAAATAAAATCTCTCCCCAAACTCTGAACATTTTTGATGCCCCCAGATTGGACATCATCTTCAGACCCTTTGTCTCCAGACTTCTCACATGGGAGGCTTGCCAATGCCCTCTTCTCTGGAGGGCTCCCAGGTTTCTCATCTTCTTTGGGAGAAGGAGACTTTTCCTTTGGCGCCTCGGAAGCTGTGGGGTAACCCACTTTCCCTTCCCCTTTCGCTGGACTCGGTATCGCTGTAGCCCTTAGCCTCAGTTTGGGCATTTTCTTTCCTTTTTGTTCAGGTTTGGATTTCCTAGCTACCTTCTTGTTTCTCTTTTTGAACTGCTAGAGTCACTATCATCATCGTCTGCCATCAGGAAACCTTCTTCACTGCCGGAATCTTTCTCCTGGCGTGGTGCCTAGTCTCGTCCTCTTGCTCTTGCTCTGGCTCCTCCTCACCATCGGCATCTTCCAGGAGCAGCTCTCTCTGTTTGGAAGCTGCTGTAGACACTGCCTGCTGCTGCTATTGGCACACATTTTTATGATCATCTTCTTCATTTTCTTTGTCCTTTGCTGAATGAGAACCGTCCTTCTTGGTCTTCACATCTTTTTCTTTTGAGTCTTCACTGCCTTGCTGTCAATTCCTTCCAGATCGCCTCTCATTTTTAGCTTCTCGAGGAGATGGTCCGATTTTCTTAGTGGGAAGACCTGAATCTCTCCCATAATCTTCATCTACATCATCAGAATCCTGAAACTGTGAGTAATCAACAACTTTTGTATTCCTGACAGGCTGAGACATGTTCTTTGTCAAAACAGGACTGAGCCAAGAAGCCAAAGACCGGGACCCTACACACACAGCCTGTGCACTTGGTGCCACCCCCAAACTTCAGCCAGTGGAGCCGATGGGACCACTGTTAGTGAACCCCAAGCTGCTAGTTTCTCAACCACCACTTCTTGGTTCTGGCCCCCTGGATCAGAAGAGCCCCCTGCTCCTAGTCTCTTCAAAATGGATGAATCAAACCAGTTGAAAAATTCTCTCTGGTCTTAATCCTGCTTATGGCTTGTCACATGCCCACAATGCATGTGCTCTGGTCTATATCAGACGATAGCTTACTATGAGCTATTCTGTTACAGTCCTGTGTCACCCTGAATTTGCCACAAATGGTTGAGGGTTCTCTGGCTTGATCAAGACAGAAATCATGAATGGGTAGAAAATAATTCTGTCAGCAGCCCTGGGCTTTAACAATTATTGTATTCAGGGTTTACAAGAGATTTAAGGCCAACAGGGCCAGGGAGATAGCTCAGTAGAATAAGCCCCTGCTTGGCAAATGCAAGAACCTGAGTTTAATAGTTTAATCCTTCCCAGAGAGAGAGAGAGAGAGAGAGAGAGAGAGAGAGAGAGAGAGAGAATTTACCCCGAGACAAATGCAGAAGAGTTCAAGAGATCTGTCCACACACTAGAAACCAAAAAGTCCAGCTAATGGTCTGGATCCCAGGGCCTGTCCTGCATGAGTCCAGCTAAAGACCCAGAGCCTATGGCAATGCCCGCTGCCAGCTGCTCTGATAACACCTGAGTTCATATCAGGAAAACCAACATGGTGAGCCTCTCCAGGAGAATCCCCAGAGCACCCTCTTTTCCTCCGCCTCTCTTTTCATGCTGCTAGCAACACTCCTCAGGTGGGCCCTCCACACCCAGGATGGCGAATCCAGTGCAGCTGAGTGCTACAAGGTGACCACCAGGTGTCAGTCAACCACAGGGTCAGCGGTCCTTAGCCCTTAATGCTGCAGCTCGGGAACCTGACGCTGCGGGGTCAGCACCAGTCAGTGCTGCACACTGACAACTCTGGTGGTTGCCCAACCTCATCAGCTGCCGGGGTTCTTCAGGGCTAGCAGCTGCAGGCGTTCATAGCTCTTCTTAAGGAGACCATTCTGTCCACCTTTCTCAGGTTAAGAATCTAAAACATGTAGCTTTAACAAGACCCCTGGAGCAAGGTTTTATTTGCAAGAGACCTATACTGCAGCAAATGGTCACTGGGTCTATGCGCAAGAAGAAGAAGCCTGCCTAGGCCAACCCAAGAAATACGGCTTATACAGAAGCAGCCGGCTTGTGCTTGATCCAAATTTAAACCCGTGATTGGCCCAAATTCAAGCCTGACAACTGGTTCAAATTCAAGGCTGCAGGTTAGGCCTAATTGGTCTAAACTCAATCCTTCTGCCCCCGGCTGATCACCTGGTCTAAACTGAATTCTCTGCTTATTTTAAGTTCAAGTCCACTGTGGTCAGACTGCACACCTTGGTATGGAATGTTTGCAGCTAGGGCAGTGGTAGCTTGATAGAGAGACGTTCTACCATATAGCCATTCACTTCCTGTGAAAATTGCTCAGTTAGAATTGAGAAATCTTCAGGAGGGCAGTGTTAATTGCAACTGATGGAGGATTTTTTTTTTAATTTTAAGAGGATTAAAAGGAACCATACATCACTCAGGAGGCTGAGGCAGGAGAATCAGTGCGAGTTCGAGACCAGCCTAGGCTACAAAAGTGAGCTCAAAGCCAGCCTGAACTGCATAGTGAGACTCTGTCTCAAAAAGACCAAAAAAAAAAAAAAAAAAAAAAAAAAAAAAAAAAAAAAAAAAAAAAAAAAAAAAAAAAAAAAAAAAAAAAAAAAAAAAAAAAAAAAAAAAAAAGAGGAACCATAAAAACAAAAACAAATGCTGGCTGGGGAGATAGCTCTGTGGCACAAGTGCAAGGTCGTGAGTTTGAACCCCAGTCCTGCAACAAAAAAACAAATGCTAAGAACCAAGACAGAAACAAGTCAACATGAAACAATACAAATGGTACACAATTTCAAAGCAAGAATAGAAAATTAACCGTGATTATTATAGTACACATTGTTGTCATCAAGTTTCTTGCTCAGATTACTAGATATAGGTATGTAAAACTGATCAAACAATTAAATGTTAACTCTACCTTTCAATAAACCTTAATTTTTTTCCTTGTCCACATTAGTTTTTATTTTAAAAAGTATAATATTAATAATGATAGATAAGACATCAGCGGCAATACACATTTAAAGGAATAAGGCGAAAGGTATTAACTGTAGTTCTATTATATATTGCTGTCCTGAATGTAGTTGCTCAGATTACAGATATTAGCATATAGTTAGTCAAAGTGAAAACTTAAACATTAACTGCTACTTTCAGAAAACTGACAGAAACTAGTAGTACAATCCTCTCAGCTATCCTAGAGAGATGTCAAGACCCTAGGGATGTTAATAATGGGCTTGAACTTGACCTTGATCTTGGCCATCTCTGGAGTGCTTTTCTGGCTGCTTTCAGAGAAGCAGCATCTCAGACGGAAGGGGCGGAGGAAGAAGTACTGCAGCCCACATCCAAGTTGCACCTCTTGTCAGGGAAGCCAGAAGAATAACTATGAAGGCACCTCAGGGCCCTGAGTGTGGTGGCATACCCTGCCATACTAGCATTCAGGAGGCTGAGGCAGCAGGATTAAGGCAAGTTCAAGACAAGCCTTAACTATCTAGGAAGAGTGTGTTTTAGAACAAAACAAAACACACTCAGTGTTCTCCTATGAGAGAGGATACATGAATTTCAGTCGTCAGCCAAACCACAACGCCCTCTGAACCTTCACAGGAGAGGTGGGCCCTTACCTGGCTCACTACATGGAACACATTTGTGGAAACATCTTTCTTCCGCTAGCTCTTATTAGACCATTGTTCTTGGCCCAGGAGAAATGGGCTCCTGATAGTCCCAGCTGTACTATCGGTAGGTCTGTGATTTTTGGCAAATGACCTGCTACTAGCCCTGCTTTCTGCATTTAAAAGTGTTCAAAATCCTCGTTCTGATAACAGTGCCCCTTGGTGGACAAAATGGAGTAATGCACTAAAAACAATTTCAAACTGTCAAGATGTTTCATCTTTATAAAAATTTACATGCTTTGAATTTTCCTGCAGCACAATTTGCCCCTCAAGTGTCCTTATAATAGGGATGTAGAAAACTTCTTCCTTAACTTTTATTGATGAGAAAACAGGAGCCTATGAAAACTGAATAACTTACTTAAGGGAAAAATGGAACTATAGCCCTGAGCGGATCTCTGACATTATAACTGTTTGCTTTTTCATTAGATTGTGGGATCTCTCTCTCTCTCTCTCTCTCTCTCTCTCTCTCTCTCTCTCTCTCCTTTTAAAAAAATGTAGGATCTCCCTACACAGCTTGGACTCGTAGTGATCCTCCTGTTTTCAGTATCCCCAGTGCTAGGATTATAGTAGCATGTCACAGCATGCATTGCTGGGGATCGAACCCTGGTCCCTGCACTAGCCTAAGCAGGTGCATAGTCTGCTAAGCTATCTCATGGGCCCTAGATTGTGGAATCTCTCTAGTAGCTATTCTGCCTTTATTTTCAGAGAAATAATTTTAATAACAAAATCAACACTTTCTGAGAACCTACTTTGCACAAAAAGAGAGTCAAAGTCCAAGAAACATAGCCACAGTAATGACATACAGAGGAGAAAAGAGAGCCCAGGGCTTGGCTTTTGGGCTGTCTGTTCGTTCATCCCCACTGCTCCACAGACAAGCTGGGCAGCCTTGGGCATGTTGGTTAGCTGTCTTTTGACTCAGTTTCCTCCTCTGTTAAGTATCTCTCAGAGATGCTCAGAGTTCTTAATGTTTGTCATGTACGTTCCTAGTGTAAGCAAAGGCTCAGTGAATACAAATATTCACCTGCAACACATATTTTGTAAGTGCTGATGGTGCTTAGCATGCTTTATAAACTGGATGTATGTAAAGTAGAAACAAGAAGTGTCTCTGTCCTCATGGTAGGACCCTTTACCTTCTAAGGAAGCTTTCTAGGGCTATAAAAAATGCTGGCATAGTCAACCTGCAAAAGGCAAAAATCATTTTGATGGCTGCAGCCTGTGACCCTACTGGCTTGTTGCTTTTGGCTTCTGGAAATACATCTGGGTGTAACAAACTGTCTACTTCATGGCCAGGAATTAGAAGAAGAAAAGACTATGGCTCTACGCTCCTCTTGGAGAGCGTGAGCTGCTGACCTAAAACCTCCCACTATGCCCCACCTCTTCCATTTTCTACCATCTCTCAGGAGCATCAAGCTGGAGTTAGCCCTTTAGGGGACATTGTGGATCCAGACTCTAGAATGGTTGCCCAGAAAGGTTGATAGTAAATACATGAATGAATACAAAGAGCTGGTAGGTAATAGAGTTAGGTTTCCTGAATAACTGCAATTATATATGGTACTGCATTTTTATTTGATTTGATTGATAATGTACATGACACTTATGGAGTCACTCATTTTAGACTCTATGTCATTTTCTAGTCCCATTTATGTTGGTGTTATTCCATTCCCTTCTGGGAAGCAGCTCACCCAGAGACCACAATTCCATGTGAGCTGAGAGCTAAATCCAGCTTGGGTTGGATATAGTAGATTCTTAAAGGCAGAGTTAGGGGACTGGACAGGTGGCCCAGTGGAATAAGTGCTTGCCTCTCAAGCATAAGGTCTTTAGTTCAATCCCCAGTACCACCAAAAACAAGTCAGTTTTGTTCTAAACTGTGATTTTTATCTTCTCATTTGTGTTTTCCTCAGTGTTATATGTGGCAGTAGGTCTTGTAAATAGATTTTCTGTTCTGAGCCATGGCGTCATGAGGCAACCCAGAGAGCTTGGTAGCTAAATCCATGGAAGAACATTTCATGTTCTTCACAGCCTGCTTTGGGCTGGACCTCAGGATCCACATGGGGCAGAGAAAATACCCATTCTTCTTTTCCAACATTAATAATCACTGTCTCTTTGTAGCTTCAATCTTTCTGGTGAAGTTTGTTTGGTTTGCATATTAATAAGTCCCCAGCAGAAGGCTTAAATCTAGAAGGAACAAGGTAGGTAGAGGAAGGCACATTAGCCACATTCATAGTCTGTCTGTAACAGTAACACTGAGGAAGGCAGAACCAGGAGGAGGTCCCTGGCTTAACCCAGACATCTTGGACACTTTGATTCTTTGTTTTTCAAAGATTATAGGATTAGGGTAACTGGTCAACTTGTCCCACTGGACTCAATTCCACAACAGTGGTTGGTGAGAGGTGAGAGTTTGGGGCCAGGTCTGCATGTGCCTAGCAGTCTCTATTTCTGTGTTCTTGGAGCCAAAGCAGTTTGGAATCATAACAAGCTTTCCATGGCATAGGACTCTGGCCTTCACTAAGTGGAATTCTGAGGCAGTCTAAGTGCCTTCCTGGCAAGCACAAGGACCTGGGTTCAATCTCCAGAACTGTATACCGTGCCGGCCCTGGAACTCCAGGTGTGCTGTGCCCATGACCACTGAAACTGAACATGTATCTCAGGCCTGTAATTCCAGCACTGGGGAGGCTGAGACAGGAGGATTACTAGGAGCCTGTACTGTGTAGTCAGACCCTATACCAAATACATGCATACATATATAATATATACATATATATATATATATATATATATATATATATATATATGCTGTCTGCTACTCTTTGTGACCTCTAGAGATGTCCAATTCTAGCAGAAACTACATGAACAAAGTTTGGGTTCCAGCCCTGACCTGTCTGCACCTGCCCTGTGGCCTTAGGTAAGACTTGCCTTCCCTAAAGTCTTGGGGATGTTTTTTCCTACTGTAAATGAAAAATAATAATTCCAGCTCTGCTTCCTTCACAAGAGTATAGGGAGTGATCTTAGTACTCATGCCTTGCAAATATGAGGTTAGGATTTGAGATCAAAAGATCCATGCTCATGAAGAGTGAGTATTTTCTGGGGCTGAAGCACGGTCACACCCTCAGTCTCTGTGAACTCCCCTAACCTGAGAGATGGGTTTGCTGACTATGGTAAGCAAAGCTCTCAAAACCAAACCAGCTCATGGATCCTCTCAACGGACTACTTACAGTTCCTAGTGGAGATTATCTTCAAAGATCATTTTTGAAAGATTATTGACTTGAAAAGTTTTTGACATTAAAAAGAAATTAATTGGACCAAGGCAATAAGCAGATTTTGAAATTGTGGGGAGCACTAATAAGAAATGCTGGAGGGGCCTTCTCCACTGTTGGTGGAGGTGCAGACTGCTACAAGCTCTATGGAAATCAGTGTGGAGATTCCTCAAAAAGCTACGATTGGAGGTCCCAGTCGACCCAGGTATTCCTTTCCTAGATATTTTTTCCAGAAGAACTCAAAACATCATACCACAGTGATATATGTGCGCCCATGTTTATAGCAGCACAGATTGTCATAGCTAAATCTTGGAAGCAACTGAAATGTCCACCAACTAAGGAATGGATAGAGAAGATGGGTATTTTTACACAATGGAGTATTACTCAGCTATAAAGCAAGATACACTTGAAGCTTTTCTAGGTAGATGGATGCAACTAGAGGCTATACTCACAAATTAAATAAGTCAGACACACATGAGTAAACATTGAATTGCCTACCTAGTGTAAGAATCTGAAAGAAGAAATAAAATCTGGAAGGTACAATAGATATACTAAAAGGGAAAGAAACTAAATCTATGGAGTAAACAACTGGGATGAGGGAAAGGAGAAAGAAAAGGTAAAAATCATGTATGTGTATACACTGGATAGCTGAGATGATTGGACTACTAATTGCCATCAGGTTTTTGAAACTAGCAGTGAATACTTAAAACTTTTACTTTGACTAATTTAAATGCTTATACCAGTAACCTGAGGAACTGCACTGAAGACAGCAATGTGCCAAGGAACAAACTATTTAATACTTCTCATCTTATTCTTTTTTAAGTTGCATATCATTTCTAATGTCTTGACTATTTTCTTTTTTTCTCTTCTCTTTGAAATAATAAAATAAATTAAAATCACAGAGACCATCGTGCAGTCCCTTCAGAATGGCTGGGGACCTTATTTGCTTACTACAATCTCAGGCTTTCCTTCCCTGCACAGTAATTAGAAACTCCCATGATGAGGTTTTGATTTCTTTCCTGATTATAAATGGAAATTTCTTTCCTCTTAGCCAAGCCCAAAGTCGTGCTGGGAAAATCATTTTTCTTTACAAACCCAAACTTTTCTGCAGTGCCAAACCTAGAGGCTGAGCTAAGGTGGCAGAAGGCTCCTAGCAATCTGATAAGCCATGACCAAAGATCACAGGAGCAATGAGGTTGGGAATCTGGACTTATGGTATATAGCTGCATGTCCCCCCGGCCCTGCTAAGAAGCACAGAGTCCCAGATTCTTCCAGAAAGGACCGAAGCAACTGTAAATTTTCATCCAGTTTGTGCTTTAACTAGCCAGTTCATCTCAAGTGCGGTGTATATTGAACATGGGCTGTGTTTTTAAAAATCTATACCTGGACTGATTATAATGTAGGCTTAATATTATTGCTCCACTCTCAGCTATAGCCTGAGTAATTTAATTAAAGCAAAGAGAAAAGGAACATGGAAACTAATCCCTGCTTTGTACTCCCCCTGCCACCACGAGCCCTACCTGTCTCACATTAGCCATCCCTTAAAGCAAAGATCGATAATCCAAAGTTGCCACTCCTGTTGAGCTCAAGTCCTCCCAGAGGACTTGTGTGGAGAGAGGCTGAGATGGAAGAAACTGAGCCTGAGTCATATAATCGTGTTGTGCTCCATGTGTGAGATCTGAGACTGTCAACGTCGACTCCTTTTACAAATGAGCAGTGTGGCATAAAAATCATACAGAGCATGTGCAAGTTCACTTCTGTGGCAAGGAGCAATTCCAGAACTATACACCCAACTGATAGGGGCCTCCTTAGCACAGCAGGTAGCACCTCAGCCTCATAAAAACCCAACTGGTGACAAAGAATTCCATGCTTTCAGGGACTCCTTACTCCTGATGGGTTCTGCATCAATATCACTTTGCTTTAAATCTCCCTTATCTTGACTTCCTAAATCTCTCCTCAAAGGTTTAGGATATCCTAAACTTGCAGAATCCACAAAGAAATCTCAGACCTTCCTTATGGTGCTATTTTTGTGGGTAGCTGAGGTAGTCTATCATGTGTTCAATGTGCCTTTGTTTTCTTTGCCAGGACAAGCATCTCTCAGGCCTCCCAGGACTCAGTGTACAGCTCTTGCCCCATCCCATCAAGCTGCTCAGATCTGTCCATGTTCTTCTTACAAATGCCACTTGAGAACAAAATGTTAGCGAAATAAATCAGACACACAAATTTAAATATCCCATGGTTTCTCTTATGTAAGAAACCTAAATTATACACAAGAGCAAAATAAAGGATAGATAATAAGAGGGTTAGGGAGATAGCTCAGAGGCATAAGCAACTGCCTAGCAAGTACAGGGTCCTGAGTTCTATCCTGGGTACTGCGACAAAACAAAACAGAATATAAGAGGATAGGACCGGGCATGGTGGTGCACACCTGTAATCCCAGCACTTGGGAGGCTGAGGCAGGAAGATCGATGTGAGTTCAAGACCCCCCTGGGCTACAAAAGTGAGCTCAAAGCCAGCCTGAACTACATAGTGAGACCCTGTCTCAAAAAGACAAAAAATATATATATAAGAGGATAGATAATGGGAAATAGGAGAGAGTTCTTAGTGGGCAAGGGATCATGACAGAGAAGGAAAGGGAAGAGAATATAAGTAAAAGAGATTTAAAAAATTAAGAGGTGTTATACACGTGTTCCAACTCTACAGGTGAAAAATAAGCATTAAATACTATTGATTTCTTATATTTATAAACATCAATAGACATTGAAAAAGTATGCCACTTCATACTGAATGCAATCTTATTGCGGTTTGATTAAGTTGATCATGTGCTTTGATCTAAAGATTTCATGTCTGTCCATGTATCCTAAATGCATATAAACTGAGTTCAAAATAAATAATAATTTGTTCTTCCTTTAGTTGTGAATGACAGTAAATCAGTTATATTTAGTTAAAGCAAAAAGGAGGCATCTAGTAAGTTCCGTAACTATAAGGTCAAAAGTTTAACCTCAGGTATCACTGGACTCTGGGGCTCAGGCAACATCTGCAGGAGGTAGACAACTATGTGGTTGTGGCTCAGCTTTCTGCTGCCTTGACACAACTCCCTGGAAAGCCACCAAGAGCTTAAATCTTCCAAGTCCTCAGTACGTGACACTATAACAATATGGGACTCTGTGTAAAGTTTGCTAGTGAAGATGTAACAAATCTCCACAAGGAGAGGCCTGAACAGCAGAAATGGACACCCAGCCTTCCAAGGAGTCCAGGAAAGAGCTTGCTCCTTTCGTATCCTCCAGTTTCTGGTGGCTTATTAGAAACCTTTGGTGCTCCCAGATTTATAGAAGCATCATTCCAATGTCTTATCTGTTTCTCTGCATCTCTGTCTCTCTGTGTCTCCATTTCTCTCTGTCTCTCTCCCTCTCCTCTCCTCTCTCCCTCTCCTCTCCTCTCTCCTCTTCCTTCCCCTCCCCTCCCTTCCCCTCCCCTCCCCTCCCCTCCCCTCCCCTCTCCTCTCCTCTCCTCTTTTTCCTCTCTTTCTCCCTCTTCTCCCGTTTTCCCTCTCTCCAGTTTTCTTCTCTTTCTCATTTTCTCCTTCTTTCTATCTTTTATTTCCCTTGTGGTCCTGGGGACCCAAGCCAGGGCTTCATGCACAGGAGCCAGGCCCAGCACCACTGAGCTACATGCCTAGCCCCTGCCTTCATCTTCACACTGCATCTTCCCTCCCTGCATGTCTGTCCAAACCTTCCCTTTTAATGAGTTTGCCACTCCAGTTGGCTCTTAGATCTGCTCTAGTGTGGCATCGTCCCATCTGGTCATATCAGCAATTTACCTATTTCCAAAAATGCAGTCACATTCTGAGGTATTGGGAGGTGAGAATTTCAACCTAAGTGGGCGGGGAAGGTCAGCGGTAAAAAAAGTACAACCAAGAAGGTCCACAGTGGCATTTTCTGGGCTCTGATAAATGACATCCTTCATCTTTGTGACACTGATTTTTCCCTTGAAACTCCAGAGAACTCTGACCACAGGATCTGCTGCTGAAAGGAGGGGAGGGTCACTAGACGGAAAAAGATGTGTTGTTAGAAGAGTGCTAATCACTGAAAAGCTAAAGGATGAGTCTGACCCCTGCCTTTGTAAAACAAAATCTCTGCTGGCTTATTGCCGTGAATCCAAAAAAAAAAAAGTTAAGCTGCCGAACTGTATTTGGGTCTTGCAAGGTATCACAGATGGCACTTCCACTCCTGATAGCTCTGTGTTTTGCATTCGTTTCTTTTCATATCAGAAGATTAAAACAATAGTTTCTGGTTATCATTCCCCATATTATTGATTAAAATCTTTGCCCGAAGACCTTCCATCTTCCTTTCAGCATGGCATGATTTACTTTTCTTTTTACTCCCTGTAACATATGATTAATGCTGATCTTGGAAGTCCCAGTGAGATGAAGCTGGGTGTCAGGTACGATTTGTCAGGTTGGAAGTATAGATTATTTTATGTTTCTCGAACTTTGTGGCCAAGGGAACACAGCTCTTGATTGTTAAATCCATCCACACTTTCCCCTGGGCTATGAAATGCCAGAAACATTAAATAGCCCACTTAATACATAACCTCATTCTGTATGCTTGACTATTTTGTTTTTAATTTTTCTTCCCTTTCTAGGCTGCTCACATGAAATGGGATCAAAGAAAAAAATTATCCTCACTGGATTTTGTTAAAATATTAATAGGTTAGGGTTGACTGGCTAAATTGAATATCTTTGCTGATCTCACTTGCATGTTTAACTTGTGCTTAGGAAAATATGTTTCCTAGGTGATAACCTTTTATGTACCAGCCTGACTTCATTGAAATGCATAGAGATAAAAATATGTCACGCTCAGCAGCTATGCTATTCTTGTGTGGCACTGTGATTATTCAGATGGTAATTGACCCCCACCTGTAGTCAGCTCCGATTCTGTAGTCAATCATTTCATTTGATGTTAAAATATGTGAAAATACAATTATATAATTTACATTACAAATCACATTGAATGCCAGGGGTCTCTGAACCGCTGGCAAATGCAAAGGAATCAAGGGTTGCGGGAGAGAATTCTGGTCAATAAATGAAGTGAATTACACCGGGTGAGGGGTTCAACTTTTCTTATTTGTGTCCACAACAAGAGCTTTTGTGCATGTGTCAATGAGAGAGTGCTTATGGCCTTCTCTTTGTACCACAAAGGCAGCGTTTTAAGACCCCTTTCTAAGGATGCCCCCCCTTTCCTTTCCCCCAAAGATCATCCCTCATGGCCTCCCATTAGGTAAAGAAGCAAAAAATGAGGGCTTGTGGAGGCCAGAAGGAGAAAGCCAGGCTCCTAAAGGGCAGAGGGCCCCAGTCTGGGAGGTCACTGTGGCTACCTAATGTGGAAATCGATATGGGCATGAGTGGTAGCTGTGGATGTCAGCCAGGCTTGCCAATTTCCAGAGTCCAGACCTCAAATCAAAGTTGAAACTTGTATTCATATACTGACAGTCAAACCATGATCTGACTAGTTTTTAGTATGTGCCCATTTGCCAGGGGTTAAACATGTCCTATGCATTATCTCATAAATCGGTTCAACATCACTATGAGGTATATCTGCTGTCCCCATTCCCTTTCAGAGCAGGTAAATTGTCGCAGGACAGTTCCAGAGCTTGCCCAAGGGCATTTGGTGAGAAGACAGAAAACACAGAATTTGCCCTGAAGTCCTTGTGTTGGCAGTCTGGGCTGGTGGCCTTTCGACTCCTCAGGCTCTGTACTTAGGCACGAGCAGGACACCCAAAGGGCCAGAGCAGTGGCCTCCAGGACACCATCTCTGCTTCAGTGGTGGTGGGGTGGGAGTTGGCATCTCTGGTGACAGTGGCTTGGGGAGGGGAACTCACCTGTCATCTGGCTTTGAGTGGAGATGAAGCGTCCACTGTTGGGACACAGAGCGACAACTTCAAGTCAGTTCCAGGGATGGCTGACGCCTGAGCCTTTAAGAGCTCTTGCGGATTTAGGGGAGCCATGATTATGTCCCTCATGGATGTACCCTGCTCCCTGCATGGAGTTTTCAGAGCCCTCCCCCATCCCTGTTACTTCCTCTGCCCTGCTCTGTAGCAGTCAGAATTGGTGGCACGCAGGGCCTGGCCCAGAACATGAACAACTTCCACTTCTGCCAAGTGATTTGGGATGGCTCATTTCTCATGTGTGCACCTGATCCCCCAGATGCACTGGACACCCTGTCCCATAGTCTTGGAAGGGCAGCTTTGCTTCCAATGCCCCTGCCTGGGCAGAAGCTGGCTTCGGAGTGGCATCACCAGAGCATCACCTACAAGACACTAACAGTCCACTCACCCTCCTGCCTGCTGCCAACCCTGGCCTCCTTTTCCTGTTACCACTTGGCCCAGCTTTTAAAAGAATGAGGTCTGTACATGAGCACCTGGCTTCTAATTCCCTCCCCTGTCACCGGCTGGCTGTGAGTTCTAGTACGGCATAAGCTCTCTTTGCTTTGGTTCCCTCCTTCATCAGTAAAGGATAGCACTGCCTGGCAGAGTGCTGAGAAGGAAAGGAGGAGGTCTCAGTGCCCAGTTGGTAGTACCACTTATGTTCATGCTATCAAATGAAATTGCCATCTTTACTACATGATTATATATACAAGCTAAATTTATTAGTAAAGAAAAAATTAAGGTAAATATATAGCTACTATTGCCATAAATTGTGTTCATGGATACCCAGGGCACTGAGTGTTACTCTGTGTCTCAAAGGAGTCAGTCCAAATCTCAGTTTGTTTTCAGAGACTTCCACCAAATTATTCCTCACTGTCCTTTCCAGTATTGTATCCCATTCAGAATTCACCAGGTGTTTCATTCTTTTAAAAAATCATTGAGTTATTTTATGAAGAAGTGGATAGCAGTTAAATATAGTATCAGTCACCCATCTTCCTGATGTGTCTCAGCTTTCTCATCTGTAAAATGGGGATGATAGAATCTACCTCATTTGAGTGAGGAGGATAATTAAGCAAGTTTGTGCAAATTTTTAGCCCATGGGCTAAATGTGCTAATGGAGTCACTGATATTGAAGTCCCATTTATCTGTTAAATGAAAGTCCTGGTGCCTGAACAATGGCCCAGAGGAGAAGACAGTAACGCCCACACTCAGGTACCTGGGTAACTGGTTCACAGGCTCCCCGAGCATTGCCTTCTCCACTGGAGACTTCTCAGCAGACAGGCAGTGGTACAGGAAGCCTGATAGGAGGAAGCCTGCTGTTCCTCCGCCCAGGAGAAATCCCAGCCACAGAACGCGCGGTCTTGGTGAGCGAGCTGCTCTGGTCAGAGAAGAATTTCCAAGGCATTTCCTGGAGACTAATTCTGAAAGTGAATTGAGACATTATGTTTAATTAGAGTGGCAATCTGCCCCCTGAGCTTCCCGTCCCTAGATGCTTATGTGATGGCCTCTGGTTTGTCCCCTCCTTGCCTTCTCTTCCTCCCATTAATTTCAAGCCCATGGAGGGCCAGTTTACTAAATTGGTTTTAATGGAAATTTAGCCAACATGAATAATAATGAATGTAAAATTATTCCTTAGCTAATGAACAGCCAGCGGCTTTGGGGTTAATCGCTTGCTTCAAGTGTCAGCTTATTTATAATGAAATAGAATTGTAATAGGGCTCTAAACTAAAACGTCTCATCTCCTTGATCATCACTTACCTTAGGGCTTATTCTTTATCAATAGTCATTGTTTAATAATCGCTCCCACTTCAGATCCACTTGTGAACTAATTAATTATCTAGTTAAACTTGAGTGGTTTTCTTCTTTCAAAAATAGAAAACATCTTTTCTCACCTTGTTATCTGTAGACAGACTGTACAGCGAAAGACATGTTAACATTAAGGCAGTGATGATACTGCTTGTGCTAACATTGTGCTTGGATTCCAGAGATGTCCATAGACATTGCTGCAGTCAGTTCAGAGTTGCTGTAACCAATTACCATAGACTGGGGTACTTAAACTTTTGTTTCTCATATTTCTGGAGGCTGACAGTACAGGGTTTGGAGGCTGGCAGGTCTGGTGCCTGGAAAGACTTGTTTCCTGCTTCACAGAGAGCTGTCTTCTTGCCCTCTCACAGGGAGGAACAGCCCCTTCTGTTTCTTTGAAACACTCTCATGATTGTTTACTTCTCAAAGGTCCCACCTCAAAGTGCTATCAGATTAGGGGATAGGAGTTCAACAGATGAATGGCAAGAGGATATGGACAGGGACGACAGACAGAGGCATTTCTTTCCTGGTTTTAGACCAAATCGTCAGCTTGACCAGCTGTAAGGCAGGGGACTCGCACATCAGCCCTGGCTGAGGATAGCCTCTGGACCTTGGGCCAATCTCATGAGTCTATAGCTTTAGGTTTTCTCTCTGCAACATAGAATTACCAGTCCACACTATATTGGAGCTGACACTGATTGGCACTGATTGTGTGCCTTTGATACCTTGGCTGTTACCCCTTTCATTTGATCCCCTGACCCTGGCCTTATAACAAATAACCATAATTGCTGTTCCTCCCCCAAAGGTGTTTCCAGAGAAGTTTCACCTATAAGGACAGAATTATTACTTTGGAGCAGAGAGTTAGGGGTAGATCTTCCCTTCTGGATGTAGCAAGCTTGAGAAAAGAAGCCCAAGGTTTTATGATTATTCTGGACTGATTACCAACTTTAGGGCTGGTGGTAGAATGAGAAACAGAACAGCCACTGACTAAGAGCATGTGGGGAGGGTCCAGTGTGCCTACATTTAATTTCTAGCTCTACAGCTTACTGTGCATACGACACCTGGAAGTCACTTAGGTTTTCTTATGCCCCATTTGCTTATTTGAAGAATGGAGCAATAATTTCCTTACTAATCTCAATAATTCTACTTCTAAGGATGATTGTGCAGATTAAATGATAAAATGATGGAAAACACTTAACATATCCCATTCAATCCAGCTACCCCCCTACTGGGAACTTTTCCAGAAGAACTGAAAACATTATATCATAGTGATATCTGTGCACCTTTGTTCATAGCAGCACAATTTGTGATAGTCAAATCCTGGAAACAACCCAAATATCTATCATCTGAAGAATGGTTGAAAAAGATGTCGTATTTTCATAAAATGGAATATTACTCAGCTATAAGGAATGATAAACTAGAAGACTTCATATATAAATGGATGTATCTTGAACATATACTCAAGTGAAACAAACCAGACCTACTTATGCAAATACCATCCAGTCTTCCTAGTGTAAGGACTCAAAAGAAGAAATAAATAAATAAATAAATTTTGCGCAGTACCAGGAATCAACCTCAGGACCTGCATTCTCAATCCCTATAATTATTTTTAGAAGAGTGACTTAAATATGAAATGCATTTAGAAGAGTTAAAAAAAATTAATGTTTTACTGAAAGTGTTAATGTTTAATTGTTTGATCTTACATAACTATGTCTGTTGATCTATACTGATTTGATAATGAAAATATGTAATGTAACCATTGTTAAATTTTACTTGTTTTGAAATTCTGTATTATATGTATTCTTGTTACTGTTTTTTTTCTATCTTTGTTTCTGCTATTTTTACTCTTTAAAATAAAAAAAAATAGATTGTTTTCTGATCACAAGCATTTATGTGAAGCTGTTCTTTTTTTTAATATATATTTAGGAAGACCAGTATATTTAAAAGGAAATATTAATTTATCTCCCAGGTATTAAGACTCTAATTCATAACAATCCTGGAAGTAAATTTAATATCGACTCACTCCAGTTATCTCCACCTTGGAATTCAAGCTAATGTTCTTTACCCAGCCCTTGCTGCAAGGCAGAATTAGGTTAGGCCCCAAAGTCAAGGTCGGGAGTAGTCCTTGGCAGAGCTGCCAGCCCTTTGAGCTGAGCAGCCAGACTCTGAAGCTCAGTGGCTCCTACTCTAGCTGGGGAAGCTGACTAGGGAGGAGGAGGGCTGCCAACATCAGGCAGGGACTTACAGCGCCCAGTACTCTTACTATCATCTATGCCTTGTACCACATCCCACTGAGCAACTGTCCCCTGTGGGGTCCCTGGCCCTACTACCTCCCTGTACTCAGCTCACTTTCCACTCTGCCTCTGTTAAAACACACCTTCCCCAAGCCTGCTATTAAACATAGCCACTTCTTTTTTTTTTTTTAATTCTTTCTTTCTTTGACACAGGGTCTTGTTATGCAGCTTGGACTCAGTGATATTCCTGTCAGAGCCTCCCCAGTGCTGGGATTACAGGCCTGTGCCACCATACCGAGTTTTGGGGCTGGTGTAATGTACCCAGGTTTTCAGGCCTGGCATGGCATGAAAGCCTGAATCCTGGTGATGCAGGAAGAAAAAAAAACTGAGCTGGGGTGGATGACCTTCAAAAGCGAACCTCCAAATGATGTAGGGAAAACCGATTCCCAACCTAAAAAGTACCTGCAATGAGTTTGTGTTCTCTAAAACAGAAGAATGAATTTAGCAACAAATGGAGGTAATAAGAAGAACATATTTATTGAAAGAAAGAAAGCTCCTGCCTGAGAGAGGGACAGGAGGGGGCTCCCGAGTAGGTGTTCCCCAGAAGCTGTCTCTTCCAGGGACTTTTATAGAGGAGAAGATATGGGAACTCACTTAGGTGGGTATGAGGTGGGACAAAGACTGTGGTCCACCAAGGAGATTACAAGCACCATTGCTCAGGTAAAATTGATTAATATCGGGATCCAGTGGGAAGGCAAGTCACAAACACCACCTACTGAGCTTGGACTCATGACTCTTTCCAGGGTCTTTTGAGTATCAATCCCTGATGCCCATCCCTAGGGAAGTATGTAGTTATATTTTTTTACTCTTTTCTTTAAATCTGGCTCATGGCGGAGGAGTGTCTGTCTCTAGTTAGAAAATTATCTTGTCTTCCATGTCGTCCTTGAGGGCCTGGACCTGTCTGACTGCCTGTAATATTTCTATGTAATTCAGTTGCCTACAACACTGGCACTTTCCAGGCAGGCTCTTAGACTACCGAGCTGTCTCCCCAGGCCCATCATCATCCTTCTGTTTTGTTTGATTGTTTTTTATTGTTATTGTTTTTGTTTTATGAATGGCTATTCCTTGGTGGTGATTACTCTGTTCACCATGGGAAGCATTTCTTACAGGAGAGACCGGGAATTTGCGAGGAGAGCCTACCCCAACATGCTTCAAAGCTTCAAAGCATGAATTCTCTGCTTCCAAGTATAGCTCATGTGTTCATAGGTATGGAACTAAGTGCCTACGGCTCTTACACAATTACCAAATGTTCTAGATTCTCAGAATCATCTAGTATACTTTCACAAAGGGCAAGATTCCTTAGTCATTTCCTTTAAAATTCCAATTCACAGTTTGCACTGTGGAATTTGGGGAAGTGTACATTTCACAGAAACCAGATGATTTTAGGATTTTCCTAGCTGAGTCTATTTTTTTTCCTTTCCTTCTTCCATGTAACTTACAGATAAGAAAACATCAAAGATGAAAACTAAGGCTAAGTAGGGTGGCACATGTCTAGAATGCCCAGTTACTAGGAAGTCTGAGGCAAGAGGAGCACATCCGAGGTCCACCTGCACAGCATAGCAAATCCTACTTCAAATTTTAAAATAAATAAATACATTCACAAATAAATAAGTGGGCAAGCTGGGGAATGTGGCTCAACGTAATATGCCCAGTGTAATTTACAGTCCTGAGTTCAATCCCCTTTGTGGTTTAAAAACAAACAAAGAAAAGAAATAGCATTTTCAATTATGTAAAACTAGTTCTAGAACTCACCTACCTTGTAGAAAAATACTTTATCCTTCTCTATGAAAGATTTGGGCAAGGCAGGCCATGAAGGAAGTGTTTGTTTGTCATTCCTGACCTTGACAGTTGAGTTGTTCTTTCTTTTGTCGCACCTTCAGGATAAGCATTGTCATTTTCCTTTGGCAACAGCTTCACAACCACCTTACCCCCAGAGACCTCTATAAAAATATCCCCTTGTCAGCTTATGGACAGGAGTAACAATGTGTCTGAGGGAAACTCTCTCCTAAAATTATAAAAGAAAAACATCAGCATTTAAATAGATCAATGATGATGAGTCTTCTATTTTGGATCCCTTTGCTGTATGGCTGGGGAACCAGAGGATTTAGTGCACTAAGCTTTGTTGAAATTAGACTGAAGATATTAAAGCAACTAATGTCCCTCTCTATATTGTTATTTATTTAAGTTTCACTATGCAATTACTTAAGAGGCCTTCAGAAGAAATCCTGAGAATCATTTTCAATCAGTAGAATGAAAATGTCGCCTTTTGTGATCTCGCCAATAAAGGATATGTAGAAATAACTCCCTGGTACGTCGCTGGGTACTATTCATTAAGGGCTAATTGCTGTGGTCTCCAAATGAAATACAGCAAACTGTTCCACCTCTGCGCCAGTTTGTTTAAAATCTGCAAAGCTTTATTATTAACACTATTTAATTATGAGAATGTCAGCCATGGAGAATTCCAAACCCACATTCTCCCTTCATCATTAGTAACAGGGCAAAAATGAAACACTTTCAACAATGAAGGGTTCATATTTCAAGCTCATACAGTAGCTGCTAAAAGGCTATACTCAGAAAATCAATTTTATTAAAGTCCTTCGAGCACTAAAGGGACTTGCATGCAACTAAGCAATTTTAAAAACATGACCATGAGCCGTGACTCTTTGATTCATGTTTTTAGTGGGGTTATTTTTGAGTATTTTCAATATTGTCTCCTTACACTGGGGTCAAAAGTGATTTAGGGCAGGGCGAACAGGGAGAAAAGAACATGTCCTCACAATTTTTTCTCTGCCTCAATTTCCATCCAAGACAGAGACTAGGGAATGGGCAACCCAGGAAAGAGGTGAGTGGCAAGGTGCAGGATTTGTGGAGGCGGGAATGGTGGAGGAACGCAATGGGACGTGAAGAACATTTTTCTTCCTTTATCTTGTTGTACTTTATCATTATTATTTTATTTTTCATTTTAAACTCTGGAAAATAACATTTAAGCCATGCTCTGAGCCACAAAAGGACCAGCTTAGGTCCTGGGGACTGGAGGAAACACTCCAGCTTTCCGAATTCCACTAAGACTTCTGGAACCATGGTTTGCTCCCAGCCCTCTGTGGGGAAATTTACTGGCTGCTTTACTGTAGTGGTTGACATTGGCTCCTTCTGGCTTGAGGTTAGGTTATCGGTGGGTGATTTCTGGGCCTTCTCTCCTCTGAAGGGTCTTGAGTGGTTTGAGGCCAGAGATTCCAAACTCTGTCTTGCCACCATGAAGTTCATCAACGTTTCAGCTCAACTATTAGCTTAACCATTCATTACTACCTCATTGGTTGCCTAATACTGTCTTTCCTTTCCAATCATTTTGCAAACTAGCCAATAAAATGTGACTTATGTCACCAGAGTGTCTAGACAAGTACCTGGCCTCAGCAGATGCTCAGCACACACCATCCAACCTATTAGTACAAAAATGACCTATGAATCCACCTGTGGCTTTTCTAAACCCGGGATCAGTGCTTTGGTCTTTAGTAGGTATATGATGATTTATTTCAGTGTTATTATTTTAGTAGTTTAATACCACTAAGTATTTTAGTATTATTATTTTAGACTAACTGGAAGGGCACATGGCATCTAAATTTAGGATCCCACATCAGGCAGCCTGGTCTGACTCCTGGTGCTGACATCCTGGTTGGGTCATCTCCAGATCGAGCACTTTTTTCAGGGACTAATCTGCTTTTAAGAGTGGTGACAAAGAACCTGGGCTTTGCCAGCACCCAGGCCTCATTTGAAAGGGGATTTTTATTCTGTCTTTGTGTGGCTTTGGGCCTTGGCTTGTTTGTGGTTCAAAAGGGAACAAAAATGTCCACTCTGAGGGGTTGCTCTGAAAGCCTAATGAGATGATGTGTGTAAAGATGAATTGTGGGATGGGACGCAGGAAGAGCTTTGTAATGGGGGCTCCTGGTAACAACACACACTGTAGTCTGGTGTTGAGTAAGGCTGTTTAAGGGTAAAGTTTCTGAGTAGTTTGAGTCTCAGTCTAAAAGAAGCCAAGTCACTGAAGCCCCAACTCTCTGTGACCTTTCCTCAAGGCTTTTGTGTCTCTGTTTGACCATCTTTAAAATGAGCTCTTTCATAAAGACCCTGTTTGCATTCTGACATTGTTGTGCTGCCCACATAAAATAAAAAAGCAAAAAGAAATGTCTGAGTACTACATGTAACTAACAGTTCCCACCCAAAGTGTTTATTAAGGGCTAGGTGCTGGCCCATCACTTAGCACTGTGATGTAGACAGATAGGACCCACCTCAGTCCTCCAAGACAAGCTAAGAGTAACCTAAGCCTAATAATAAATTTGATGTTCATTGAAAACATAGAGCTGACACTATTTCCTGCACTTTGCAGAAAACTCATGGAATAATTATAAGAAGATACTAGGACAGGTGTTATTTTATTTCTTATTACAGATAAAAGGCTGAGGCTCAGAGAGGGGTGGTGGTTTGTTCAAGGTCACACATCTAATAAATGACAGAGGTACAGTTCAAACCCAGGCAGCCACCGCCTTTCTACTGCCAAGATGTTCCTTAGGCATGCTGCTTCCCTTTTCTGGGTCTCTTGGGCTTCCCTTTCTCAAGACAAGCATGAGGCTTTCCTCCTGTCTTTCTTGGATCCTGGAAGCTGAGGGAGAGTGAAGACAAGAAAAGGAATTTTGTGCTGGACTGATAGCTCAGCAGATTAAAGCAGTTCAGGCAGATACAGGGGCTGGGAGTTCAATCCCTGACCTGCCATGCCGGCCCCACCCCTGGAGCACACTGAATGGACAACAGAGACTGAGTGTGGTGGCCTGCGCCTGTAATCCCAGTGCTCTCAAGACTGAAGAACAGGAAGAATCAGTATGAGTCCGATCTGTGTAGTGAGACCCAGTAGATCCTGAACTAAATCCGTAAAAATGAAAGAAAGGGAATTTTAATGATAAGAGTTAGAGAAGGCAATGGGGATCAAGAAGCACAACCTGGGTGTGACCAAAAAGTATGGTGTGCACTTACATGTTTAAAAATTTATTACAGTGAAAGCTGTATTACTACTAATTCTCAAAGTACATCTCCCACTTCCATATGCCCACTCTTGCCACTTTCTGAGGCACTTCTGGAAGCTGCTTTTTGCACATGTCTTTATTAGCACTCTTACAGCTGCCTTGACATTCTACATTGATTCAAACCATTTAATTTTTTCATGACCACTTTGACTTTGGGGTAGTCACACAGCATCAGATCCAGTAAGCGAGATGGATCACAGTAAATGTAAATACCTTACAGTATTTTTAGGAGCCTACTTTTCCAATGGATGGCTCTCTATAGCAGCCCTCACCACATTTTTGATCACACCTTGTAAAGGCACCCATGAAAGAGAACTTGCAGAACTGCTTCAGAAAGTAACAAGAAAGAGAAGAGCGCTCAAAGCAAAATCATCTTTTGCAGAACATTCATGACCATGTGTCTTTTACTGGAATAATTGTTTTTAATTTAAACATGCTTTGATCACCCTTTGTATATTTATATGAAGCTCTCTTCCTTGAGTGGAAACTTGCAAAAGTCCTCTGCAATTGCAGTTCAGATAAAAGGCTCCTTCTCATTTTATTTCATTTTTGATTAATTTTACATTTATGTCTTTAATTGGACTGAAATTTATTTGAGCCAAGAGAGTGAGGTGAAGCTCTAACCTTATATTTTCTAAATAGTTAATCAATTTCCTCCCCACAATTTCATTAAATCATTATTAATTTCCTGGCTTATTGGAAATACCTCCTTTATCAAACAGATGAATATGTAAATTTGACTTTGTTTCAAACTTTCTTTTCATCTGCCCAACGCTTGCTTATGTTCAATACCACAATTGCTGTTGCTGGTTGGTTGGATCAATACCTAATGCACGCACATTAATAATATCCCAAATAAAAGCCTTGGATGTGAGGTCAAAGATAACACAGACCTATTAGCATTAGGACTCTGAGTGACTGGGCAGCTCTCCATCAGCCTGGAGTGATTATCTGCCGGGGCTCTGAGTGCAAACACCAGGTTTGTCAGTGAGCCATTTGACTTACTCTCCAAGTAGTTGGTAGGACTTCTTGACAACCAGCAGAGGGAAATTTATAAAAGATGGGATCAGCTTGGTCAAGTGAAGGATCCATGTTTCATAGAACCCAATGAAAATGAAGTTCCACTTTTCTTAGAATAGTTCAGAGATAGTTAGAGATTACTGCCTATGCTTACTCAGTATCAGCCCACGGTACAGAGTTGGGCCAAACCAGCCACTTCTGAATGTGAACAGATTGACAGGGTTCAGGAGTAGCATCCAAGAACAAACATTTAGCTCTCAGTCTCAAACTCAGTGCTGTACACATCCACAGCACTGTAGTCATTATAGATTACAGGAATCCCCCTAAGACGTGTAGCCAGAAGCAGCACTGAGTGAAGGGTCAGTTTACTTTCTTAACAACTTGAGACAAACCATTGATTCCAATGAATCTCTGTGCTTTCTTTTGTGAAATGGAAGTAGTAATTCCTACCTATCTTCCATGGCTGTGAAGATCACCAAGATGATACACGTGAAAATAGGATCTTTGGAAGCTTTTAGAAAGGCAAATGATAGCTATGAATGACGCAATTGGGCCATGATTCATGGTATCGCAGACTTGTTGAAGCCAGGTTTATTTTTCCTTACCTATTTGGAGAAAAGTCCAAAGGCTTAAATAGCCTTTAAAAGTATAAGCAAGAGAGACAGAATCCTCTGAATACCAATAATGAGGTCTGCATATGCTCTGGAAAATACATAGCCTTGGGTAAGAGTTGTTATTCTGCTGGTAAGAGAAGGCAGTGTAGGTGCTGCATTTGGTAGGAAAACTTTTCCTATAATGTCACAAATAGTTGTTACCCATGGAAATTCTCAGTTGTAGGCCTGTGGAAAGCAATACCAAGAGATCTGCTGGTTCTTCCATGCCCATGGAAGCCCATGCAGTCTTTGTTAACTTTTTGACACACTAAGGTCTGTAAGTATAGAATTCCATAAGAAACGCCTCAAAATAAGCTTTCCTTCTCATTATCTTGACTGCTAGACTTTCCATTCTCCTCTGAATGTTTTCTAGTCAGAAATTGGATTGCTCAATTACTTTCAACCAATGAGCCTCTTACCAAGGTCACCGCTGACCTTCATGCTGATAAAGCCATCAACAGGTCACAGACTTCATCTCACTCAACTTCACAAGATTTGACTTAGTTAACCATCCTTTCCTTCAGGAAGTACTTTTATCTTGGCTTCTAGGACATCACAGTTCCCTGGGTTTCATTCCACGTCCAGTGTTACTCTTTCCAACTGGAAACCTTCCCTACATCCCCAACCTGGGAATGTTTAAAGCAGTGCTGGGCTCAATTCTCCAAACTTCCTTTCTGTCTTCCCTGTTCCTCTCCACTTTGTTTCCTGTCTTCTCTGGTTAAATTCATGACTTTGATTATTCTGTTCTCTTCCTACTAATTTGGTTCCATCATTTTACATATTATTTTAAAATATATCTCCAGATAAGACTTCTCCTTTGAACTCCAGGCTGGATATCTTTTGTCTACTCAGTATCTCCACTTGAGGGCCTACAAGGCATCTTAAATTTGCCATCTTGCCGAACAAATTCCTTCCAACCTGATCCATGCCAGCAATATTTCATTTCATCCTTCTGCTTTAACATTTAGCAGCACCTCAATATCACTGCTGGATAGCAGCAACGATCCCTCCTACTATCACCATTTCAAATTGAGAAAAATATTTGCTGTAAACTGAAAACTGGCAGACTGAACAGTCTTAAAATCTAAATCAAATCATGTCAATCTTAGGAGTGAATCTTTCCAGTGGTTTCTCCTCTTACTTGAAGGGAAAGTTGAATCCTTACAAAGGCTAGAAGGCCACCAATGATTTCCTTCACCCACTCCAACCCACCTGTGCTTGTCCCTCACTGGCCAGTGGTCAGGGCCTTTGCACTTACTGTTCTTCTGTCTACATTGTGGATTATACCTTTATATCTGCCCAAATGTCACTTAGATATTGAGGCCATTCTTGACTACTTACAAAGAAGAAATCTAGCCCATTTCTATTTTCTTTGCAATTCTTTTCTTAAATTTACCATCACCTGCCATATATTTGTTTTCATCAGGCACATAATAAGTGCTTATAAATATTTGTTGAGTAGTAAATGAATGAATAATGAATGAACGAGGCCTGGAAAGCACAGATTCCTAGGGAAGTAGTGTCTGCCCTCAGAAAGTAGGAAGGCAGTGGGTATCTCGAGGGGTGGAGGGACATGCTCAGTGGAAGGATTTGCTGCATTGGCCCCTTCTCCAAGGGGTGTGGAGAGAGAACAAAGCACTACCCATGCTGCTGAAATTTTTGGGCTGGTGATGGGCTTTACAGGATTGGGCCAGTGGTCTGTGGGCAGCTGCTGCTTCTCACCTGGCTCAGGTGGGTCTGAGGGAGCAGGGGCAGAATGTGTTGGTGCAACAGGCATTGAGACTTGATCCCTGAAAAGGACTCAGAGCTCCTTCACAAAAAACTCACACAGGCTGCCATCACAAGCTGCCAAGTTTGCTGTCCTGGGTAGTAGTGGATATGCCTGGGCTGATTTCCTCAGGCAGTACTATGCCTGAGCAATTACACTTTCAAGTGGAACACCATCTTTGTCCCGGGACACTCAGGCTCCGGCTCCAGGGGTTGTTTGGAAGGGAGAGGCTGAGGCCAGAGCTCAAGGCTGAGGAGTCTCCTCCTGTCTGGGTACAGCAGGGGTAGGAGGGAGTGAGTCAGAGCTTCCCCACTGAAGCCATCTGGAGGGACCCGGTCTACGAGCGCACCCCCAGGCTGGAGCTGGGGAAAGCAAGCCAAGCCATGAAGGGCTGGTTTTATGCTTTTAGTTCTGAGATAGCGATCGTGGGGGAAAATTCCCTGCGTTTGTGGAATCATAAATTTTTTAAGGTCTCTTGGCTCCACTTTTAAATTTAATGCCTGAATAAAATGTTGGCTCAAGCTCCATATTCGATTATTAAAAATCATACGCAGGCCTGGGAGACGAGTATTTACACATCTGCGTGCTCATCTGAACACACGCTGTCAAGATTGGCTCTCGGCAACGCACCACCGCGTGGGAAGAGGGGCTCTGAGACCCTCAGCACACATTTGGTAAATGAGAGAGTTGCACTCTAAAGGCTTTAAAATTCCTTCTTTTTACCAAAACATCAGTAAATATTCTATACTATGCTTTCACCTAATTTAGTTTTATCTTTGATTTTTAATACATGGATGCATATGTCAGAGTGTGTGTAAATACGTGTGTATGTGAGTGATTATGTATGTACCTGTATGTAGTAAGAGGCAGGTCTAGAATAACACAGTGGTAGTGATTATCTCTGGAGAGAGATTCACTATAGGAGAGAGGGGGGCAATAGTGACTTCATCCTTACATGTATTTTTTGCTAGGAATGTATGGTTATCCAATTGTTGTTTAATTAAAAAATTATTCTTTTAAAAAAAATATATTTAGTACCGGACCTACACTTTCTCACTACACAGATCAGACTCATATTGATCCTCCTGTTTTCAGCCTCCCAAGCACTGGGATTACTACATGTCCAGTCTCAACACCCTGGAGAAGAGGCCAGCACAGCACACAGGAAATCGAACCTCAGTCTCTGTGCTCTGCTAAACAGGCACTTTAGTCGGCTGAGCTCTCTGGCCAGTCCCAGTTAAAATTATTCTTGTTTTTCCTTTCTTGTTTCAGAGCTTTTGTTTGTTTATTTATTTACTTATTTATCTATTTTTATGGCCAGCTCAGCCTGCCCTGAGGGCAGGGCTGGTACAGCATGTGGTGCTGGGGATTGAACCACAGTCCCTGCAGCCACCTAAGCTTTCCTAAGCAGGCACTTTAGACCACTGAGCCATCTTGCCAGGCCCAGTTAAAATTATTCTTAAGCCAACATGTGATCACTAATCTAAAAGCCACAGAAAAGTGTAAATATGATAGGAAAAATGAGTCCTATTTCTCACACTACAGAGATGACCCTATTGGCATTTTATGTTGGGAAACCTTTCCTAATGACCAGGTCCACTCACCAAGGTGTTCTTATTATGAGCATAGCTGTGACATTGCTTTTAAAGATGGGACAATAGTTTTGGTTTCATGGCCAAAAGGGGTGACACATCCTTTCCCCCAAATAAAAATCTTCCATAAGATACTCTGGGGAGCAAAATGTTAAAAGCATCCATCTTATCCATTCTGAAAACATCTGCAGAGCTTATTTTTGGTGGATTATGGATCATAAGGGTATCAAGCATGATGAATATTTACTCAAGTGAAGAGAGATGAGGAAAATTGCTAACAGAAAGCAGAGAGGTGAAAGATACTGGGATGAAGAATGTCTCATTCTTATTTTAAAAGAAAATTTTAAAAAGTCAGCTTCCTCCCTATGGCACTATTGGAGCTACACAAGTGCCATAAACACCTATGGTTCAGGTACTGCCAGCAGGGCACAATGGATAGGTTCCTTTAAAATAAAAATGTAGTCTACAAACAGCTAATCTGCACTGTGGAATATGTTTTCCATGAACCGGACTTTAACAACAGTGCCTGGGCACTCACACATGTGAGCACACATACACCCGAAGAAGTGTTTTGAAAATGGAAAAAGATACTCTTAACTGGAAAAAAATGTTTTTAATGTTAAATGATTCTCAAGACAAAGCCCTACATAAAGACATATGACACAATGGTGATTTTTAAAATATTATTTAAAATAACAAAGATCTAAATGAAACATGGCAAGGACATTTTTATGTGAACAAAAGAGAACAAATGAGTCAGCTCCTACTTGAGAAATAAACAGGGATTCCTAGGCTAAGAGGAGGAAGAGCTAAGCTACAGAGGCATCATGGGTTCCATATTTAGCAGGAGCTAAACAAGAAAAACAATTTCAAGCAGAGCGCCCAGTGGGGTCTTCTGCCGACCACATGGCTCCTCCTTGATGGCACTTCAGGAATCAGCTGCTGTTGGCCCTACCAGCCTGCAACACTGGGTCTCTGGCAGCCACATTCCCATTGGAGTAAATAGATAGTTCTGGAAAAAGTTGGCAAGATGTCAGTTGGTGATAGAAGGCCCACTCTGTAGAGGTGATCTCTTGGTTTCTTTGCTCTAAGCATCAACTGTCTATTTTAATCATCTCCATAGCAGTTTGACCAACATAAGAATAATTTCTATGCAGGAAAATCTGTTTCATGACTTAGACTTTAAACACTAAAATCCTGATTCTGAAAATAGATTCCTTGCAGCTGAGGGTTAGCTGCGAGGTCAAGGTTCCTTGGTCCTAACTCTCCCGGATGCTTCCGTCTCTACAAGTGGCACTCAGGTAGACATGTTCCTCCTGAATGCTCCCAGGAAGATTAGTACACTATCACCTCACATCTGAGAATCAGTAAGTATTTCTCACATGGAGTTAAAATTCAGCTCTAAAGAGCCTTTATCGAATGACCTATGCTGTAGGGTCCCCATGACAGTGGCTATTACCTCTACCTGAAGTCATCCTCTATGTCTTCACCTAGTCTTGCATATAGATTTCCAACTTTCTTATGTGATTATAGAGTTACCAGTGTCGTCTTGTAGCTAGGAAGCTAGGAACCTTATCTGGATTTGGGCAAGCGAATGTTATGGTTTGCATTTGTCCCCCCAAAGCCTCATGTAGTCATTGAGGCACAGGTCTACAGTTTGTGATTAATTCATGATCAAAGGCTGGGATTATGGATCTGAGTACTTCTGGGGTTATGGATGTGAGTGCTACAGCCATCCTGGGGCAGATAGCCTGAATGTGACATAAGAAAGACACAGAGACAGACTTGCTCTGTAGCCACTGTTGCTGCTACTCTTCCCTTTTGCTCTTGCTGTTTTTCTGCCTCTGCCACCATGAACTGCTGCCTTCTGTGATGTGCCAGCCTGCCTTGGAACCAGCTGAGTGTGAACTGAAACCTCCAGTAACTGTGAGCTAAACAAACCTTTCCTTCCTTCATTTTGGGGGTTGAGTATTTGTCCCAGTAATGAGAGAAGAGTAACTGAGATAGTGGGTAACCTAAAATTCAGATGTTGAAGGAAGAGAGCTGATGTTTTAAAATACATCGTGTGAAACAGAACCCCTTTCATCATAAGTGACAAAACCCCCACCCAAGTGGGATTTTACCAAAATAGCTCTCATGTCAATATGAATCCCAGCAGGGGCTTCAGGAAGGCTTGATCCATGAGCTCAGTAACATCCTCAAGTGTTATTGTTTCCATCTCTTCACTCTACTTTTCCTTGACTCCCAGAATGGCAAGGTGCTGCTGACATCTTTAGTTTTCCACTTTCATGCTCTGGCCTAGGAGAAAACAGAATCTTACTACTCATGGCTTGGGGCAAAATACTAGAAGACTCTAGATGCCCATTGGCCAGAAGTGGGTCACATACCCATCCCTGCCTGGACAAGTGAGACCACACATATACAGTGCAGTGCTGGCAGGCCAGGTGTGAGTCTAATCCCTACCCAGGCAGTGGCTTTAGGGCTAGCTTCTCCTAAATCACAGTGAGTGAAGAATGGGCATCTGCCAGCAGAAAATGGGAGTTGTATAACCAGAAGTGGGGAGAATAGAAGTTCAGTGGGTCCTCGAGCAGAAAAAACAAGTTGAAGTCCATGGCTTCTGATGGCAGATACTGTTGGGGCCATTAATTGACTCTTAAGAATTTAAGGGATAGCTTGGTAGCCCATCCCCCCCAGCTCAGAAGCATCACGTGTAAGCTCAGAGGCAGTCAGTCTCCCCCTAGGGTTTTGCTAAAAGCCGTTCCTCACAACTTCCCTACTTTAGCACCACCATTCACAGCTTTCAGCTTGTTGCCACATTGTTCAGGAGTAAAGTTGATTTTTACACCTAAATTAGGTTGCTTAAAACAAACAAACAAACAAAAAAGCTAGTTACTCTTCTCCCTTCCTCTGTTTGCTTTGTTCAAAGACAGTATTCTTGCTCTGGGGCCTGGAAGAGCCTTGGGTGTTCATTGTGGATCATGGGTCAGGGAAGGTGGCCGCCACACCTAGTGCTCATGCTCTCAACAGTGCTTTCATGAACATGAAAATAAAAGAGAAGAGCTGGTCAGAGAACTGCATTCTGACTGAAGCAGCTTAGACCCCACATGGAAATCTGCTATAGGACCAGGGATGAGTAACATGGAGGTTGCTTCATCATCAAAAAGCATTAGTGCCTGATGCACACTGCCTACACTGTATTACCGAAACATGTTGATCAAGATGCTAAAAACGACATGTAGGAGAAATACTTTAGCAAATACTATGATAAAACACTAGCATCTCAATTATACAACATCCCCTTACAAATTTGTTCAGCTAAAATGAAGTAGTTGGACAAGACAAATGCCCCACTAGAAGCACAGAGGAGTTAACCAGGTAGTTTGCCAATGAAGAATGATGACAATTCAGACCCTATTGCAATGGAGGAAAGGCAATTTAAAAGAAGAGGCAATGTTGTGGGCCTGCTAGGCAGGTGTGCTATGCCACGCCTAGCCCCAAAGGTAGAGGCATTTTAAATGTTTATAAGCAACATTAGCAAAGATTAGGGCCAAAGGGCATATATTCTGTGTAATACTTTGCATTGCTCTGGAGGGTACCAAGCCCCCTTGTTTTTTCTAAGGCACATAGGAAATTTCTATCAAAATCTTCAAAGTATGCATAGCTTTTGACCCAGAAAGTCTATGTTTAGGAATTATCCTGAAGAAACGAACAGAAGTATTTATATATAAGGATAATTACAGAAGCCTTTTTCAATCAGCAAAAAGTTGGCAAATTTATGTTTCTGATAATAGGACATTGGTTAAAAGAACCATTACAAGTTATATTTTGAAGAATATGATGGCCTTAGAAATGCTTAAAATATACCTGAAATTGATATGTAAATTGTAAAATAGTATATACATTCATATCTATAAAATTATATATCATATTATGTCATATCATATTATATCACCTTAGAGGAAGAAAGATTAGAAAGATAT
>PVJA010001632.1:100388-122241 GCA_004027025.1 Myocastor coypus | reverse complement strand
GTGCAACAGAGAAGGTAATCAATATATTGCCTGGTTGGGCTGTCCTTGCCCAGGGCAAGCACTGAGGAAAAAAAACAAACTGACCAGAGCTGGTCAGCTCCCCACTGCAATGGAGACACAGGAAAGAAAGTATCTTCCCTCTATTCTACAGTCTCGAGATGCATGGCCAGAAAAGGAGATGGGTAGTGTGGCTACTCCTCAGCTTTGTTGGCAGAGCTGCTGTCCCCATAACACAGTTACACTGCGTTTGTGTTTGGGACTGTCCCGAAGGATCATTGAGCAAGTGCCCCCCCATGTGATCTGAGAGGCAGGGGAGAAGCTCCTGACCCACACAGTGCCTGAAACGGCCTTCCAAGATGTGCGCCCAACTTGCCGAGGACACACAGTGTCACCTAGGAAGAGTGACACCTATTTAGTGTCTCCAATAGCAGACATAAGAGAAGAGAGGGAAGATCCAGAGCACAGAAGGTGGCCAGAGCCATAGCCCAGCAGGTGCCATGAGCACAGCAGCGAGTGTGCAGCCCCCTTCCACTTCATCTTCTCAGAGACAGAAAGCCAACAGACAGCAGGAAGTACTGATCAGCATCCTCATTAGAATCCTATCATTATGTGGAGACATCTAAGGATAGATAGGCAAACTAGTGGGGCAGTGGTAGGCAGGGTGTAGGGATTTAAGAGACCAGGTTCTGCATGCTATGAAAAGACACATCAGGAAGAAGAGGAAGACAGCGAAAAGAGTGCAACCTAAGACAACAAGAAAGAAACTGTATAGCGGATGCTTCCTCAGAGAATCAAACAGACTACAGTTACCAGAGAACAGTGAAAGCTGCAAAGAAAGCCTTGAGGCCAGAAGCAGGGATCCTGCTAATTGGAGTACATAATTTAAGAGGTGAACACAGCACAAAGCCCCAGAGGGACCCACAGCAGGTTTAATTAAAGATGATCTTCCATAACCTTGTCCTTGATTTGAAAAACACTAGCCCGGAGAAATGCTTGGGAAACATGTGTACTTCATTAGATGGATGTTTTTTTTAGATCTTAGATATGGCAGGCCATTTTTCCACCTATACTTTGGCCCACTGGGATGGGATTTAAGACTCCTGCTCAATAGCTTTCCTCACCTTCAGCTATATGTGACCCCCAAAGAGAGCACATTACAGTATTTAAAAGAACAAGGTATAACAAAGACAAGAAAGCTTTTTAAAATTTTCTTTCAGATCCTCCAACTCTCAAACTATGACATTTGAAAGCTTAGGAACTTTGGGATAAAAACACTGGCTCAGCCCTGCTTCTAGAGACATAAACTTGCATCCTGGGAAGTGTCAGGTAGCTGGCAGCCTCTCTGGACACCCCCAACCCCACCCCAGGCTCCACACTTGTGAGGTGGAATCATGAGTAGCAGGCACAGATCCAGAAGGAAGGGAAAGTAGCATAGCAAAGGCATTGAGGTAGCGACCACTGTCTTTCAGAGTCATGCACTGAAAATACTCCACACAACTACAGGCTGTGGGAAGTACTTACAGGGAAGGTGCTTTGTGGTACATACATTTGCACAATTATCCTTGACTTCGAATGACCTGACTGAAACATGTTCAACATCTTCACCTGGCAGTGGTGTGAAAAGGATAGGTATACAGTGGACATAAGACTTAGAAAGTGGATCTTTTCCTAAACTAGACCCATCTGATAGGATCCTCTCTCTAGATGCTGGGCAGAGCAATGCCAGCAAAGGGACACAACCAGAAAGAGACAGTGGACTGTGCTGCCAGTGTTTATGGGCCTGTTGTATTTGGGTTTTTACATCTCCACACATCATCAATAAGTGAGGTGTTAGACACTTTATTGTCTCTTGAGCTCAGTGTTAGGTGCTTGTCCAGCTGCCGGCTAGCAGAAGGTTCTGAGCATGTTTAAAGTAGGCAGACCTGAGATGATGTTGGGTAGGATCCATTTTAGCCTCACAAGTTTCAGTTCATAATGGGCCATGGAGATGTGACCCTGCTGTAAGTCACTGTAAGTCAAGAAACATCTGCAAGTCAGGGAGCATCTGTAGACACATGAATGCTCATCCTGCTAGTGTTTCCCCTTCACAGATACAGCAAGGGTCACATGCCTGAGACAGCCCTGGAGTCATGAAGTAACAGCCAAGCTGAGCAGGAGCAGACTGTTATTCTGATCCCAACCCTCTGTTACAGATGCACTGATGCGGTGGCCTGGTGGTGGATTGTTTGGCTAGTGTGTCAGCTGATTGTGGATGGCACCGCATCACCGCAACCGTGCTAGCTCCCAAGCTCACTAACATATGTCCTTCATCCTGTAGATGTTTACATTGTGCCAACCCTTTTCTTTTTAATTGCTCATTTGAGCCTTGCTACCCCATGGGATACTCAAGGCAAGTGTTCATAAGTTTGCAGATAAAGAGGCTGGAGTCCAGAGGGGTTAAATTACTTACCTAGACACCAGGCAAGATAGACCCAAGTTTTCTTTGCACTCTTATTGACATCCAACAGCCCACTTGAGATCCACAGAAAAATCACAGTAAAGACTGTGTTACTCACCTGTTCTCATTCCCTTATAAACTACTGTTTTGAGCAAAACATTTTCCTATAATATTTCCATTGCTTAAAACGTTTTGTGGGTGGGGAAAATATTCATATCAATGTACTGAATCGCGGATTGGTTAATCTAGCATGTAAGCTAAGACTTGTCTCAATACACATACGTATCACAAGACAGGAGCTAAAAGACGCCGTCACTCATGTTTTTCTATCCCAGATAACTATCAAAGAATCTAAGCTCCACCTATATGCAGTTTAGCAGAATTAACACCATAATCTGATTGTCTGTCTTGAAACTGAAGCTTTATTACCTACTAACTCTGTGACTTCAGCACTTAATTTGTCCCCTGTACTGTGGATTCTGCATGTATGAATTTAACTAACTGCCAAAAATGTTAATACATTGTACCTGTGCTGAATATGTGGACCTTTTTTCTCATTATTAGTTCCTAAACAATACTGCATAACAAATATGTATGTAGATTTACTGTGAATTAATTCTTCTATCTAGTGGCAATTTAAAATGAAGTATATGAGATGGCACATGTAGGTCGTACACAAATACTATGTCATTGTATATGAGCAGCTTGAGTATCTGCAAGTTCTGTAACCTGGGGTGAGTGGGCTTGGAACCAATGCACTGTGGATGCCAAGGGATAAGTGTGTTCAATCTCTCAAGCCCCCATTTCTTTATCTATATTTGTGGTAGCAACAGCAGCCTCCTGCAGCAGATCTAACCCTGTGCATTCTGTAAACAGTATGTCCTGGGTCACAGCAGCCTACAGTGAGCATGCAGTAAACAGACTACCACTTGCTTGGGCTTGGAGTTAAAGACTTGGATCTGGAGACTTGTCACAAATTCTGCATCCATTCATGTTCACTGGGCTGAAGCTGGGGACTCTATGGTGTGGGCAAAATTAAAGGTTAAAAATAGACACAGGTTCATCTGACCCGTTTTTGCCACAGCTACTTTCAGCTATTCCAGAGAAAACAAAACACACAACCATTCCCTTGGACAACTTGTAATGGGAGGAAGCTGATCCCAGCCCACTTCTAATTCTTGAACACATCCTTATGGATCTGCTTCGCTCCCTGCACTTCTAAGTTCTGCTGTGCCCTCCCCGCTGGCAGCTCTGTCATTCCTTTCCATCTTGTGCATAGCCCCTTCTGTGCCTCACAATTGCTCCAGTTGAACCAGTCTTGTGGCTTCCACTCTCTGTAGGACCCCCAGAAATGTTTCCAACCCATGGCATGGTCACATGGCCCCAGTGCACAGCCAGCTCTTGCTGATTCCCTGGACACAGAGGGCACAGAGGGCACAGAGGGCACAGCTAGAACACAGGCTAGGAGCGTTGCTCAAGAGCTATGTGACTTTTGGCAAAGAGGTATCTTATTTTTCAATTACTGTTTCTTTTAAATCTTCTCCTATAATTTCCTTTACTCTCTAGTCAAACTGTGTTGATACAACATAATATTTTATGGATGATCTTGGGGATTGTTTTAGAAGGACAGTAGAACTGGTGGATCAAGATATGTGTATGTTATATTTTAATAGCTATTTCAAAATAGCAACTCCTGTTTGCACACCTACCCTGCTCTGTCACTGTGGAGCTCAGCTACTAGCTGTAAATGCTGCTCAAGCCACTCAGCTGCTGGAAGATGCCCTCTAAAACATCTGTAGGCAGCTAATAACATCCAGGTGATGGCTGTACTGGTTCCTCCTTTCCCCAATCTAGACCTTCACAGCCCCCTCCGCCAGATCCCCCTCCTCAATAAAAAACTTGATAAGGTCAAAGTGAGTGATGCTTCAGACAACCCCTGTCCATACAGGTGCTCTAGAAAAGATAAGACATGGATTGCAGGACCTTGGGCTTTAATGTGGTGGGGGATAGTGACAACCATGGGGCTCCCTGTAGCCACTGATCCCACGTCCTGGCAGTGCCTGCTAACCTCATTCCTCCAAGGAACTATTGCGTTATATTTGGGCCAAGAATTATGCTTCCATAAAATATTTTTATATCTTCAAGAAGGAAGTAAGCCCCTAATTGGTTCTTTTTACTCATGAGTCTCATTTATCCTAAGGTACTGCTCCTTAATTTATGATTTTTACATTCAAAAAACACTAAAAATATTTCTTAGTGGCATTGTACACAGAAAGTAGGTCATGTATTTAATGTTAAGCAAGAAAGTGCCCTGGCCTAAGTATTTGCTCAGCCTTCTGCAACCTGAGACTAAGAATGACTCAACCATATAATGACCCAGGCAAAGTGCTATGTCTAATGAACTCGAGAGCCTGAAGGCAGAAACCCTGTAAGAGCTGAAATTCCCATTTTGTTGCCAACAACAAATATCAAACAATGTTCACTCAATGATGATTGTCCAGGGGAAAACCAAGCAGAAACAAAGGGGCTTCAAAATCCCAGCACCAGCAGCATGCAGCCGTCTCTCTCTGCATTATTACTAAGAGAGTAATTCTTTGTGTGTAGTCAGAGTTTACAGAAAAGCCCTTGGGGGTAATTTGTCGGCAACTGAGAAACAAATGTTAATGTCTATTATGGATTGGGAAAGAGCGCTGTCTGGCCCACTGTCCAGGTGCTTATATTGAATCGCCTGGGTTTAGAAGTCTCATTGTTTTTCCACCTAAGGCTTCACTAATGCTTTTAAATCATCTGCAGTGACAGAGGGATCTGTATTTATTTGCACAGATATAAGACAATAAAATGTCTAAAAAAGTGTATTGTTAAAGGACACAGCATCCTTCATGTTCTTCTGGTCCTCATTTTTTCCCAGGGACATTTGACAGTGTGTGGGCTTTCATTGTATCCATTGTTATCCATTGCACACTGCTATTCACTTGTCTTATTCACTTTTGAGTGAGGGAAGGGTATGTGAGCAGGTGAGGGGAGTAGGCAGGGGAAGCTGAGTGGGGAGGAGATGAATCCGCAGCAGGATGGACCTGTGAACGCAAGAGCTTCCAGGCAGAAGGCAGGTGGGCAGCAGAGACCCTGCACCCACCTCCCAGGCAACCAGTGTGTGCAGGAGAGGTGTTGGGGTTTAGGCCAGGCTTCCCTGCTATGCAGAGGCTCCTTGCTCCTGGACAGTGCGCTGGGGAGAAGCTGGTGTTCATGGAAAGGACTCAGCAGAGCAGAACATATGGGAAGGAGGTGGGAGACCAGGAAACCCTATCAGGGAGAAGTTTAAAGCTAAGAACAGCAGTCAGAGTTGGACACCAGCTATTTCTGGACACTCAAGGCTTGGCTTTCAGCATAGCTGTGGCCTCCATGGGCTGTAGGGCCTGCTCCTTCATCTGTTCCAGGTGTAGACATTGTCTGATGTCGCACAGGGCCACTCCTCCCTCAGATGTCCACATCCTCCATCATTCTGTCCACTCCTCTTTCCTGCATTCTGTCTTTGGCTCACAATCTCTCATGGCTGCTCTGTGTGGCTCTGCCTCCATCTGTCTCTGCCTGTCTGCCTTTGACACCAGGAGGCTGTGAGGATTTCCCAGTTCTGTGCACTCCTCCAACAGAAGAGCAGCCCAGCCCTTCCACAGGGTTGCCTTGCAAATGCATGAAGCATTTGATATTCTTCCTACCAAAGAAAGTGCATCTCTTTGCAGAGCTGTGCAATTTCATCCTTTGGGCCTCTGCTATGCCTTTTTAGTTGTATCTTCTAGTATTATAGGTCAGTATTGTCTCATACTTCTGTAAATGCAAAACATTTTGTACCTGCTTTACAATACATAGCAGTGATGATATTTTAGCAAGCTTTTACTGATGTTGCTTTAGATGATGATTGAGAAGCTTGTAAGAAATGGTGGAAGGTACCTGAAAGGTAATCAAAAAAGAAAGGAAGGAAGGAAGGAAGGAAGGAAGGAAGGAAGGAAGGAAGGCAGAAAGAAGAAAGAAAGAAAGAAAGAAAGAAAGAAAGAAAGAAAGAAAGAAAGAAAGAAAGAAAGAAAGAAAGAAAATCAAAACAAAGGAAAAGTACATTGTAGCACAAAGAGGTCTTGAGGGAAGAAGTTCTTAGTTCTAAAGAGAGCACAAATGTGGAAAAAAGGAAGTAAGATTTCAAAAACAAATTATTCCCCCTTTTCCAGCCAGTTAGAAGAGGTTTGATTTAACTCCTCACCCACCACCAATTACAGAAAATCAGGTTATGCTAGTTTGGGGTCATTCTGTGGTGATGACAAAGTGCCACAGCCCACAGATTCCTTGGGATCACATCCACAAAGGGCAAGAACTGTCTAACTTGTGGGTTACAAGGTAATGTTGTAAATAAACAAATAGTCTTTATTTTTAAATTTTTAAAATGTATTTATTTATTTAGTACAGGGTCTCACTATGCAGCTCAGACTCGTAGTGATCCTCCTGTCTCAGCCTCCCCAGAGCTGAGACTTTTGGTGACCTGCACGGCGCACCCAGGGTTCAGGGCCAGCATGGCATGTGGTACCAGTGATCAAATCCAAGTCCTTGCATTTGCCATGCAGGCACTTAGACTGCTGAGCTATCTCCCCAGCCCCAAATAGTCTTATTTGTCTCTTATCCTTGAGGTTTGTACCTTTGAAAAAATATATATTTCAGCACCAAAGGAATCATTTCCTGCTATTAATAGAAAAAAATCACCCTAAATCACTTCCCCTCAAGCAACTTGTGGCCCAGAGGATGTCTGTGCTATGCTTGCAGATCACTTTCATGCCGACAGAAACCAACTGGTAGCACAGATTTTTCCGCAGCTGAACTTCTGTCTTTTATTTCAGTGACCACTGAGTGGAACAGCTTCCAGAGTTTAGTTTGGGAACTCAAAGTACTGAGAGGTGACACATTACTCATATTTAGACACATAGGTTCTTATCCTATATTAATTATAAATAGGATTCCATGGGATATTTACATACGTGGTTGTGGTGGACCAGGATAATGATTAACCGTTTCCCTGCACTGTTCCCAGTTCGTAACAATCACTATTTTAGTTTCAAGTCAACTATTTTTACCTTCTCTATAAAAGACAGAATATACACTTCCTGTTTCTCTGTGCCTGGCTTAACTTAATGTTCTCCAGTTCTGACCGTTGGGCTGCATGTAGCAGTTCACCGTTCTTTATGGCTCAATAATACTCTGTGGCATATATGCACCACATTTTTAATCCATTTAGCAGCTGCTAGGCACTGGGCTGATCTTGTATCTTAGCTATTATGCTCCAGTAAACACAGGTATCTTTTTGGTGTGCTGGCTTCACTTCTCTTGGACATATACTTAAATGTGGAATAGCTGAGCCATGTCACAAATCTGTTTCTGGTGTTTTTATTCGAAAGCGAAAGGTCTGAGTTGGCAACTGCATTTGCATCTCTTCTCTGCCTCACCGTTGGGGTTCACTTTTTTGTAAATTCCCAGGACAGCATCTCTCTTCCATCAATGTGTCTGTTCTCTGCCAGGCAGCAGTCAATTGACGTTGGCGACAAAGAAGGGGAGAGAAGGTGGCTTTTGTGAAACTATATTTTGTTCACAGAACAATTACTTCCAGGCATCAAATTGCTGCAGAGGAAAATTTCTGACCCTATGTAACTGAAAATGATTCATCAAGTTAGACTCTGAGTACTGGAAGAAATCTATTAATTATAAGAACAATATAAATCACATTTAAAGAGACCAGGAAGACAGCATTGTCAAAACTGAAAGGGGTCTGAGATATTATAAGTTCACAGTTAGCCTATGACAGTTCCTAGATGGTGGCAAAAGACAGCAACATTCTTGAATAAAGAGGAAGTTTATGACTCTCAGTAGTAGTGATAACTAGAGTAGCAACATTTTTTGGTGCTGCTTTTCCTCTTTTTTTTTATGTATTTAGTACAGGGTCTACAAGGTATCACTACGTAGATTGGACTCACGGTAATCTTCCTGTTTTCAGCCTCCCAAGTACCACCACACCTCGTCTCAATCATAGTCTCAGCATGCCCAGCAGCCTGGCCTGGGCCAACATGGCATGCTGGGGATTGAACCCCAGTCCCTGTGCTCTGCTTAAGCAGGTGCTTTAGTCCACTGAGCTATCTGGCTGACTTTGGTGCTACTTTTTACTATCAAGGTTTTAGAAATCTCAGTTCCCACACTGTTGTAAAGAAGATCATGAGACAGCTTTCCACACAGTGTTTGCATTCTAGGAGATAGAACTCTGAACTTAAGGAACCCAAACCTTTTATAATGGAAAGTAAACATACTTGCTTTTTACTTTAGAGGGAGGCACTCTCTCTTACCTCCAAGCAAGTTTGCTACACATATTACTGTTCTTGAGAAGATGGTCTGGAACCAAGGTAGCCTCTATCACAGGACATTCAGAGACGTGAGGGATCCCTACAGAAATGATTCCAAATAATTAAACCTCACTGATTGACTCCAAATGTGACATTAAAAATACATACAGAAGCCGGGCGTGGTGGCGCACGCCTGTAATCCCAGCACTCGGGAGGCTGAGGCAGGAGGATTGGTGCGAGTTCGAGACCAGCCTGGGCTACAAAAGTGAGCTCAAGGCCAGCCTGAACTGCACAGCGAGACCCTGTCTCAAAATAAATAAATAAATAAATAAATAAATAAATAAATAAATAAATAAATAAAAATACATACAGAAATATGCTCAAGCCTATGTAGGAACTGTGTTTGAAATGCACCTTTTTTTTCCACCTCCTGATATTTGCTACAACAGTGCTACCCATCTAGGCTCCACAGAGTTCTCTCTCAGCCCCACTGAGAAGCAAATAGTGAAACAACTTTGCTTTAAAAAAAAAAAAATTTGATACCATCATGAACGCCAAATAATCCTCTCTTGTTGACTGATGTATCTTGCCTGGGAATGCACTTATTTTTATTTTGGTCTTTTTGAGACAGGGTTTCACTGTGCCGTTCAAGCTGGCTTTGAACTCACTCTGTAGCCCAGGTAGGCTTTGAGCTCACTGTGGTCCTCCTGCTCCAGCCTCTCACTCTCGAGTGCTTGGATTAGACATGCACCACCATGCCTGTCAGGTGCAGTTCCTTTTAACCCTGGACTGTCTTCTGCCGCCCTTCACTTTGTGCATCTTCCCACTGCACACCAGGCAGACATCTCAATGGAGCACTGGTTCTAAAACAGCTGTAAATTAGCTCATTGCTGGTACTGCAGCTGGGCCAAGTGAATCAATAAGGCCAGAGTTCTTTGGCACAGGTTTCCTTCATGTTAGTTAGATTCCTCAAGGAGTTTTATATAATCTTGCACCTATTAATAATCTGGTAGCTATGCTGTTCAATGAGGTGGGCTGAGTGGTCTTCACTGAGCTCACCTTGTTCTGGTGGATTCTAGAAGTAGGTGGTCCCATCCAGCTAGTTTTTAATAACTCTTGAGTGCCATTTGAGTTAGGGTGAAGGCCAGTTGTGGAAACTACTGGTGTATTTCTCTGCGTCCAATGTGAAAATGGCTGTATACTTCACACCCAACTGCTAGGCCCCAGTCCAGGGGCATTACCTCAGGGGAAAAGACAAGCACATGGCAGCAGAAGGACAGAAGCCTGTGGCCTGGCTGCACTCCAGATGGGGAGTCCCTTGGTCTAGAACCCTGCAGGCAAGTGAGGCATCCCTTCATCCACAAAGCTGCCAGCCCTATCTACTGGCTCCAGACCTGGCTCCATGTAGATGCAGGTCTGGGGTTCCCTTTTGTCAGAGGGACTGAGGAACAAGAGGCAGGAACTCTTAACATCTCTGGGCTTTGGATCACATAGGGTTGGCTTGTATGTCAGCTCTGTAATTGTGTGACCTCAGCTGCTAAACTCTGAGTCTGTTTTTCATCTGTAAACCAAGGATAATGCAATCTACCTCATAAGATTAAGGCCTGGATTAAATGGGATAAGCCATGTAAGCACACCGCAAAGAACTTTTACGATTGTTATCAACAGGAGCTACTTCATCAAACTTGAACTTAGATTTCACAATGCTTGAGTGAGCAATAAACTAAAAGTTAGCTACTTTGGGGATGTCCCTTAGTGATGGAAACCTCTAAAGGAGAATAAAGCAGAGTGTTAAGATCACACCCGCCATGTGTTAACAGTACAAATATGGAGAGCTGAGTTCATACCCATGAGTCAGACCACACAAGAACGACCAGCGGGCCCAGTGGTGTTCAATCTAGGGAGCTCAGAAAGAATGCCCAGCTCTGGTCCTAGAGATTCTGGGGCAATTGGTCAGTGTGGACAGAGATTCAGGCTTCAATCATCTTTAAATTTCCCAAGCAATTCAAATGTTCATTCAAATCTGAGAACCATCACCCTAGCTGAGAAGGAAATTTTTCTTGAAGAATACGTATCATATTCCTTCAACTGGTGAACACATGTTGATTTTTTTAACCAAGACCAAGCATAGGACCAGATAAAAGATTAAGTTATGGCCTCAAATTTGAGATTCTTTGAAGCTGACAAAAGAGTCCCGCAAGCAGGCAGGTGTAACACCAGTGTGTATGTGTGTTCCTAGGGGGAAAATGTATCATGGAGGATCATAGAGATGCTGAGGATGTTTGAGGGAGATCTGCTCCAGCCTTTTGGAAAGAGCCTTGTGGCAGAGAAATTGCCTCAGGCAGAACCAGCAGATTATACAATACCCAACAGAAGAAAACACAGACTGTTCCAGACACCCCAGAAAATTCAGTGGGACTGGACATTACAAGAACAAGTATTAAAGATAATGCAGGACAGGCAGAATCAGGTCCTCAGATGTGAGGCATGGGTTAGGTTTTAAGCAGGTGGTGGAACCATCAGATCCTTCTGGCTACTGCGTGAAAAGGAGAGCAGAGACCAACCTGGACATGGAGAAGCCAGTTCCAAGGTGGCTACAGTAACCAAGAGAAGCTTAACGTGCCATCAACCTGAGAAGTGCTAGAGGAAAGCACGTCTGATGATGAAGAGGAGGCCAAGCTTCCAATGGGAGCATTTTGGGGATCAGGGGAGACCATCCACACTAGAAAGGGAAGGAAGGCAGCACAGGTGAGGAGGGGAACACAGCCATTGGAGGAAATGTTAACCCTGACTTCACCTACTCAGGCCTAGCAGAAATTCAGAAAATCATGTTGCTTATTTATATGGTGCATGGTATTCTGGTCATAATTGGAATATTTTCTTAATCTGAAAGAAATCTGATATCTGAGGATTTTGATCAGATGGGAAAAGTGAGAGTTTTAAGGAAACGCACACAGGCTGGGCTAAGTACAAGTGTTTTGTTCATCTTGTTCCTTCCACAGCCCAGCAACATGTCTATGGTTGCCACCTGATCTGGACAGGTATCAGAAGATGACCCAAGATTAAATGCTGGAAGATGTTTTGAAAACGAAAGCCTAGGTGTAGAAGTGCTTGGAACTTCTGCAGAGAAAGTGATAAAAGTCATTATGTTAACATGTTCTGCAAGGCATACACGGAAACAGATTTGTAAGCAGCTCCGTTTATTTGAGTAAATAGCTTGTAAATAAATCATTGGTAAACATTACAAAATTAAATACATTTTCAAAAGCTTGCCAGTATACATAAAATTCACAAACATAGTTCTCTTAAAAAATAAAATATGTTCAAAGCACCCTTGATATAAAATGCCTGGTCCCTGTCCTCTGACAGGGCCACCTAGAGACATCTTACAGTAGGTGGGGTTTCCATGAAGAGGCAGCAGGGACCTCCTGGAGGGCACAAAGAGGTTCCTCTCTCATCCCACCTACATGCCATCTGAATTTTAATTCTTCTCCAGAGAGTTGGTATGTAGCTAACAGGGCAAGACAGGTGTCTGGGCCTAGCTCCAGCATGGAGATTAAGGTCAAAATTAGGGCCAGGCACCCCACATGAACCTCCACATGAGTCAATGAAAGAAGCTAGAAATACAACCATGCTACTAAACCTGCAACCCTGCTGTGGCAACTGTCAGGAAAAGAAGATGATGTGTTTTCATCTCTATACTTGTTCAACACTCAGTTCATATTTGTGGTATGATGCACGTGCAAAAGGAGCCAGAATCTACTTTTAAGGAGGGAGACATTCAATGGACTAGCCTTCTCTGACTTGCTTTCATGGAGAGAAAATAATATGCAGTATTTCATTGAATGCAGAAAATTTACTGCTACACAGTATCCCTTTATCCACTGTAAAACACCACCCAGGTAGCATGGGCATTTCTCTAAAAAAAAAAAAAATCAAGTTAGTTCTTCAAATTAAGGGTTTGTAAAACTTTAAACAACCACAAATGAGGCAAAAAGTACATGATCTGGCAAAGCATCCCAACCAATGAAACAAAAGAATGCTCAGAAATTAAGCCCTTGACCAACTCAACATTTTTGTAGTGTATCTCATTTCACTTTGGTGCAGAAAGTAAATGTTGAAGGTCAACAGCATTCACATGAAGAATGCCTCATGGCCTCTTGAAAAACCCCTGTGCTGTGACCTCCCATGAAAGGATGTTCACAAGCGTATGCCAACAATATGAAATAAAACTCACATCGACATTTTAACTTAGTTCTGTGTAGATATATACAAGTACAAGAAGCTAGACATCTAAGTCAAATGTATAATTTAAGAAAAAGTATAGGACCAGTGAGATAGCTCAGCAGTCTAAGCGCCTCCTTAGGCAAGTGCAGGGACTGGGATTTGATTCCCAGCAACACATGCTGTGCCAACCTCACCCCCGGGCACACTGAGTAGGCCACTGAGACCAGGCATGGTGACACATGGCTGTAATCCCAGTGCTGGGAAGGCTGAGACAGGAGGATCACTACAAGTCCAAGCTATGTAGTGAGACCCTGTACCAAACACATTTAAAAAAAAAAAAAAGAAGAAGAAGAAAAGTATTTCCAAATTGGTTGCAAGAAAACCATCTTCCCTGTATCACAAGGTTCCAAACATCTGAGTCTTTGCAGAAAACAACCTGGCCTCACCTATCCTTGGATGTCTGCTTAGATCACCCTTGGTTAGGCTGCAGTCAGAGTTGTGACATCTTTTCTATTAAAATATTACACTAAGAAAAGCTTTTTTAAAAAAACAATGAAAAGGAACACGTTTGAATAAAATATTAATAGAGTCCCTCCCCACACACCAAAAAATGTTCCTCATAAGAACAACTATTGTTTAATAAAAATCTTCATGAAGTCTACATCGCAGGGCCTTTCTTTGTCTTTGAGAGAATTCCACCCTGTTTGGAATCATACACCCTTCTTCTGTGGAGGGCTCAGTTTCCTCATGCCTCTTATCCGGGACAGAAGTTCTTTGATAAATTCCTAAAAGAGATCACAGAAGTTAATATGAAGGTCACTATTAAAATGAGTGTTTCAAATCTGCTTTGAGTAAGTGGTGTCAACTGCAATTGTCTTAGTTGATGAATTTGATTGGGTATGTTAACCTCAACTGGGAATTTTATAAAATGAAAAGTCCTTAAACGTCACAGCAGTGCCTTCTCCCTGCTCTACACCGTTGGTGAGGAAGTCAGGTCCCCTCGCCTCACTACATGGCCTCTGGCAGTTGGGTGGCTTCAGTGCTCCTCTGTCTTTGTTGCCTGCATGCAAGTTCTCTGTGTAAGATTCTAACTGAGTAGGTCTAGACTGGGGGCACAGATTCTGAGCCCAGCTAGGTCACAGGTGGAGCCAATGCTGTCCCAAGGCTGCTCCTAGAAGAACAAGGCTTGCATGCTAGCAGTTCTCCAAGTTGTTACCTGTGGAGCCACTGAGCGCTGGATGCACCCCTAGGTGTCCGGCTCAGTGGACGGGCATGAGGCCCAGGAATCAACCTTTCTGACAGTTTCCCTGTGATGCTGAAGCCTGTGGTCCCACAAGCAAACTGAAATCCACTAGCCCAGCTCACATGAAGAGCCTTTGCATTTGTTTTGACTGAAAACCATAGCAGGGGGGAAACACAAAAAGCTAAACCACATTTTATATTGAACTCCAGCACCTACATGTGCTGAAATTAAATTTTACAAGCCAAGTATTCACCCCTTGTGATAAACTCTGATGCTTTTATTCCACTAATCTGATTTACAAAGGAATACTTGGTAGTATTAATTTCATTAAGATGTGGCCTGTAGCCGGGCGTGGTGGCTCACGCCTGTAATCCCAGCACTCGGGAGGCTGAGGCAGGAGGATCGGTGCGAGTTCGAGACCAGCCTGGGCTACAAAAGTGAGCTCAAGGCCAGCCTCAACTGCATAGCGAGACCCTGTCTCAAAAAGACAAAAAAAAAAAAAAAAAAAAAAGATGTGGCCTGTAAATTTTAATTTCAGCACATGTAGGTGCTGGATCTTAATATAAAATGTGGTTCAGCTTTTTGTGGTTTTTCCCCCACCATGGTTTTCAGTCAAAACATTATTTCATGACCTAGAAATGAATCAGTACCCAAAGACTGAGAAATCTCTACAATAGTCCCTACTTTATGCCATCAGAAATCCATTAAGTTGCCTCACTTTTAAAATATTTTGATCCTGGTAAGTCACATTTACTAGGTAACAGTTACTTCCTCATCCTATTTTATGTTTATAAATGACAAAACTGACAACTGGCCTGACTTTCTGATCAGCAAGTGACAACCAGAGAATAAAACAATGGACCTTCTGAGGTTAAATAAAACCCTGTACTGCTTCCCGGCTTTAAGACACCGTGAGTTTGAATATTCTTTTGTATAACAACATAATTTGTTTCTTTAATAGTCTTCTTGCTATTATAAAATTCATGCCTTTTTCTTCCCAAAGTTCTTGGAACATATAACCAGTAATAATGTATTTCTTAGAAGTAACCACTATTAACATGTTTTCTACTATGGAAATTGTTTTTACCTAATTAGCATTGTATCATATAATTATATCCTTTTCTTGCACTCAGTATTATGTCAGAGGCTCTTTCCCACAACATGAAAGTTTTCCTGAAAATTATGCTAATGGTCATACAATGTTTTATTGTATAGACACTGTGCACTCTATACTTAGTTCCTCTAGCTTTTTGGATGGTTCCTGGCATTCTGAAATTATAAACAATTGTCCAAAGCTTCAATTATTCCCTCTGGAGAACTATCTCAGAAGTAGAGCAAAGAATGCAAATGTTTTAATCACTACCATCTCTGATGTGGGACAGAAATGGAATGTAAGTCAAATAAAATGGAGACCCTATTTCAATTTTCTGAACATTGTTTAATTTAAAGAATTTTCTTAGATGGAATTATGCCATATTTTATTTATATTTAATTTCCATTGTGAAAGGTGAAGTGGATTTTTTATTGTCTCCTTTACTATGGGGCTGAACCAATATATAGTACCCTGCATATGTAGTTTCAATTCTGTTGTCTTGGGAATCTGTTCCACAAATGATGACTGTAAAGAGTTTCAGTGTTTGACTGTAATTTAAAAAAAAAAAAAAAAAAAAAAACCAAGGTCAGAGTCAGAGTCACAAGTTTTATAACCTATTTTAACTCTGGTAATTCTTTTCTGCACTACTTTAATAACATTTTTTATTTTCACAAAATAAACATTAAAGGGGCCAGCAAGATAGCTCAATGGACTAAAGTGCCTGCTTAGGCAAATTTAGGCAAGCACAAGGACCATGGTTGGATCCCCAGCACTACATACTGTGCCAGCCCTACCCCCAGGGCAGGCTGAGCTGGCCACAGAGTCCAACAGTAGTGGCCTATGCCTATAATTCCAGCATTGGAGAGGCTGAAAACAGGAGGATCACTATGAGCCCAAGCTGCATAGTGAGACACTGTAACAACCAAATGCACTAAAAAAATTTTAAAAAAGCAAACAGTAGAACCACATAAGGAATAAAATATTCTGAAGTATAGACCTTTCTCTTGATCTGTGGATATAGCTCAGTAGTAGAACACTGCATAACATGCACAATCAATCTCCAGGACTGGAAAAAAAAAAAAAAGAAAAAACACAAAAATGTAGTATGCACACCTGTAATCTCAGGATTTTGGAGGCCAAGGCAGGAAGATTGCTGTGAGCTCAATGCTAGTTTATGGGCTACATAAGCAAGCAGGTCTATAAATAAAGTATAGATCTTTCTCTTCAAGACAAAAGTGATTTTGTATTTGAAATTAAGTTCAAATGTCCTCAAAACCTTGGTTATTACATGCATAAATCCCAGAAATTAGAAAGTTTAAACGAATGATAAGTTTTACTTCATGCTTACAGTATATTAACAGTAATGCAAAACTCATTTAAATTTTATATAATCATAACTTACGTGTCTATATCTTAATATGCTGTTTTATGCATATTTAAGCAGTTAAATTTGCATATTTGAGCACTTGGCTGAGTAAGTTAAAAAATAGCCCAACCAATATTTATTTTTCACATAGAAACTTGGCAGTGCCACTTACACAGAAAAGTTCTATTGATTTAAGATGATTCTTAAGGAAGATTCAAGGATCTCTAATCAAAAATACTTCGATAATGTTTGGTTTACATCACTCAAAAGCATTAGAAAGCAGTGACAACATACATCATTTACTTCCAAAACAAGTTGCTCACCCTTAGATGGGGGACACTGATTTCATCAGAATTTTCTCTTACAAGCAAATGACCTGAGTTGAGTCCTGAATTAAGAGGACAACGTGGGAAAGAGTTGGGTGCCTGGCTGGCAGCACACACGCAGAGCCCACAGGGAAGACAACCCTGGCCCAGAACAGCCAGGGAGAGCAGGTGGAGCAAGGATAGAGGAAATGGGCCAGACTGCAGGGCTTTGTAGGCCAGGTCAGCTGACAACAGACCACTGTTGGGGCACCAGGAAGGCCCTGGATGTTGGGGGAAGGGTGGCATCTCCTGACTCACTAAAAGAGCCCTTTGGCTGCAGAATGAATGATGAATGGGTCCCCTGAAGACTAGAGGGAAAGACACCAACATGGAGCCCTTGCAGTGGGGCAGGCAAGCGGTGTGGGTGGAGGTGAGAGTGGCAGAGCCTAGATACCTTGTGCTGGGTGGAAGGGGGAGGTGGGAAAGGGCAGGATGGGGGGGATGAAGGTCATGCACTGCTGCTCAGCAACTGTGGGAAAGGTGGCATCATTTGCTATGACAGACGGGGATAACCGAAGGGAAGGGCAGCAAGCCTACATGTCTGTAGCAAGATGACAAGAAGACAGGTAAGCACGACCCCGAGTCACTACTCGTGCCTGCAGATGCGTGTGGGCATCACCAGCACCCTGATCAGAGGCTTTCCTCTTAAAAACACTGTGAAAACTAAACCTCTGCGACCCACAGAGGCGTTAGCCTGAAATAAAAGTCTCATAAAAAACAATTCTACTACCTTATTTTGAAATGATACAGGTCAAGACCAGCTAATGGGGTTCACATCTTGAGTTTGCACACACACCATAATCCAGACCCAAACTATTTACTACAGAAGTTGCTAACATGTGCCTACTGCATCTGGAATTAGCTAAAGTATATCATACTTACAGTACACGTTATTAGTCACAGCGGCCACATTTCCAGCTACCTGTGGCTAGTAGCTACCACTTTGGACAGTGTAGATGGAGAATATCTTCATTGCTGTGAAAAGTTGCTAACAATTATAAAGAAACTTCCAGAGTTGCTCAGGAAACACGTCCTGGTCTCTCTCTGTTCTACATGCTAGAATCAGAGTTACCTCCGCCCCTTGCTGCTCTGATCTCTACCTTTGACCTCTCCTTCTGCAGTGTGAGCAACAGCCTGCCACCAAATCTACCACCGCTGGGCCACTTCAGCTTCCCCCTCTCAAGAGCCACAAATGTGTCATTGCTCTTCACTTTGTGAAGTGTTTGAAGTGGACCTGAAAGCATTCCTTTACCTTCATTTCCCTACCAGCTACCACCCTATGCATGCGTGCATGCACATGCACACATACACCCCTAGCAGCAGCCACCACTAACTCTTCTTCCTCTCCCAGCTCTCAGTCCATGCAAGTCACCCAGTCACACACTCACACAGGACAAGCAAAGACTCCAACCTTCCTTCTACCAAACTATCCTCTCTTAGGCCAAATGAAAACTTTCCATTTCCGATACATTCCTGTCTATCTTCCCGGGTCCCCCACAGCCAGCCCTACCACTCATGCAGGATGCTACTTCTGTACTGGAGAATGCTCTGCATTCACCTTTTCTATTCATTGATTAACATGGGGACCACTCTTTCCCACAGTGGTAAGGTACGGGCTGTGATAAGGGCCATCTGCAGTTCAGATTCAGTTCACCGGGCAGCTTCTGGATGGCAGAAATTGTGGACATTTGATGTATCTTCTCATTTCATAATTAAAATTATGGGGTTTGGGTAAATAGCTCAGTAGTCTAAGCACCTGCTTCACAGCACAAGGTTCTGAGTTCAATCCCCGGTACCGAATGCCATGTCTGGGTGTGGTGGTGCATACCTGCAATCCCAATGCTGGGGAGGCTGAAACAGGAGGATCACTATGAGTCCAAACTGTGTAGCAAGACCTTGTATCGAAAGAATAAAAAGTTTAAAGAATAATAATAATTAAAATTATGTTATAAAAAGGCTCAGAGAAGTTCAGAGATTTTCCTGAAGTCACACAGTTACTGAGTGACCGGAGCACATACTATGTTAGCATAGCAGTGTAAGGAACCTGGGATCATCCCTCTAGAGTGCAGGCATAATTCCCTCTCTGCATGAGAAATCTTTCATATTGAACAATCATTTCAGGTAATTTTGGTCAATTACTAGCCAAAATGGCATATAAGGCATATAAGACCTACAGCAGTCTTGTAACTCGCTAGAATGGGTAAAGGACGACAGATATGAAAAGGACTGCACTTTGTAAGCAGATCATGAGAATGGGCCCCGGAGTGAAAATCTTTTCCTCCAGTTCGCACTACATCCTCTTCCCAGGAAGAGCTTTTTTTTTCTTTCTTTCTTTTAGGACAGAATCTACAGGGTATACAGTATCTACAGGGTCTCACTACATAGATCAGACTCCTAGTGATTCTCCTGTTTTCAGCTTCCTACGTGCTGGGATTACAGGTGTTTGAACCACACCCAGTCTCAATCGCCATCTCAGTGCACCCTGTGGGTGGGGCCAGCACTGCCTGCTGGGGATGGAACCCCAGCCACCACTGTATCTGCCTAAGCAGGTGCTTTAGTCTGCTGAGCTATCAGAGATACTTCTGGTCTTCTGTATCGCTATGTTTCTGTGACTATGGGGATGTCTGGGGACCAGAAGCATACAATCCACAGATGTCACATTAAATCCCTACCTCAAGCCATACACACAAATAAATAGAGGCGTGTGAATACCTGAGTTTAAAAAGTAAAAACTTTTAAAACTAAACATAGGAATTTGTTTAGCTATTTTTACAAAGCACATGCCATAAGAGATGTTACTGATAAATTTGACTTCAAAGCTTAAAACTTCTACATATAAAAGACATCATAGTGAAAAAATAAACTCCATAGTTTGGGAAAATAAATTTGTAATCGATACAAAGGTCAAAATATAGCCGGCCAGATAGCTCAGCGGATTAAAGCACCTGTAAACAGGCACAAAGGCCAGAGGTTCAGTCCCCAGGCCCTGCCAAGCCCACTGCGATGGCAGTTGAGCCTGGGCATGGTGGCATGTGCCTATAATCCCAGCTCTTGGGATCTGTAAACAGGCAGATCACTATGAGTCTGATCCAGCAGTGAAACCCTGAACACCCTGTAGTAGAACCTTCCCTGAAAAATAAAAAAGATAAATAAACTATTATTCAGAATATATAAAGAACTTTGAAAAACCAGTAAGTAAAACTCAACCACTCAAAAGAAAAGGAGGCCAGCAGTGAAACCCTGAACACCCTGTAGTAGAACCTTCCCTGAAAAATAAAAAAGATAAATAAACTATTATTCAGAATATATAAAGAACTTTGAAAAACCAGTAAGTAAAACTCAACCACTCAAAAGAAAAGGAGGCATAGAATTTAATTCAGTAACTGCCAGGTAAGGAAACACAGTCTATGAGAATGTATACCCCAAAAGCTGAATCTCCGTAGCAAGAAACAGTATGCTACAGCTGGGTGAGGTGTTGCTATAAAAAGAGATAAAAATGAAAGAGGAATAACATTAAGGGTTTAAAAATGAAAAATGAAACTAGGCATGACAGTGCATCCTACAATCCCAGCACTTGGGAAGCTGAGGCAGGAGGATTAGTGCAAGTGTGAGACCAGCCTGTGCTACAAAATTAGCTTAAGGCCAGCCTGTATTGCACAGTGAGATCCTGTCTCAGAATGATTTAAAAAAAAAAGTATGTTAAAAGAACAAAATATCACCAGCGGAGCAAATTTTAAGTTTAGTTAACACCAGATACGAGAACAATAAGTTAAAAAGTTTTGTTTTGTTTTTTTTAATTTTTCAGTACTGGGGATTGAACCCAAGTCTTTTGTACAGAGCTATATCCCCAGCCCTTTTTTTTCTTTTTCTTTATTTTTTCTGGTGGTACCAGGGGTCCAACTCAGGACCTTGTGCTTGCTAAGCAAGCACTTATTCCACTGAGCTATCTCCCCGCACTCCCAGTCGTTTTTATTATTGCTTCTAGCTAAGTCACTAAGTTGCCCGGGCTAGGCTTAAACATTAAGCCCTCTGCCTCAGCTCCCAGAGTGCTGCGATTATAGACGTAGACCACCACTCCCTTCAAACGGGACTCTTCTATCTTGTTTGAACATACAAGCTGATGCAAATATTAAGACAAGTTCCATTTCTATTTCTCAATATATTTATTGTACATGAGGCAACAGATTAAAAAACTTGTTGCACTACTGTTCATAATAATGAAAAACCAAACATGGCCAATGTGAGAATCAATAGAATGAAAATATCTATTACAGTGTATTAACACAAAGAATGTTACATAATTTGAAAAGCATGAACTATGCTATAGCTCCATCTACTAGCACAAATAAAGTCTTGACATTTAATGTTGGGCATCACAATCTGCAAAGAATACTTGCAAAATATTATGTCCATAGTTAAAGCAGCACACAAAGTAATCTTGAGCACGTACTTGTCACTCCCCTTTGGTTGCAACAGTCTATTCATCCTGCTCTTCTTAGCATGTCACTTATGTCTAAGAGGCACTCAGCAAAGTTTGCAAAGTAAAAGAATTACACCTTTCACAGTACAAGGAAGGAGCAATATAAGAAAGGAATTAACCCATAAAGGCACTGTCGGCAGGTGCTGGAATCTTTGATGTCCATTAAGTGAAAGAGAGAGAGAGAGAGAGAGAGAGAGAGAGAGAGAGAGAGAGAGAGAGAGAGAGAGAGAGAGAGAGAGAGAGAGAGAGAGAGAGAGAGAGAGAGAGAGAGAGAGAG